>QLSS01000001.1:8306277-8366063 GCA_024372645.1 Trichomalopsis sarcophagae
CTCTCTCTCTCTCTCTCTCTCTCTCTCTCTCTCTCTCTCTCTCTCTCCCGGAGAGTGCAAGCACCGGCCTAGCGAGGGAAGGAAAAGCATCAGCAGGGAGACAGAGAGAGATACACACGCGCAAACCGTCGGGAGTGGGGCTACACGACGAGTTGTTTCATTCATAAAAAAGTTCTTTATTACTCTCGCAGAGCTCTCTCTCTCTCTCTCCCTCTCTCTCCCTCTCTCTCCCTCTCTCCCTCTCTCTCGCTCTCTCCCTCTCTCTCGCTCTCGCTCTCGCCCCGCTGGTTGTCTCTCTCGCACGCGCGCATGTGCCATTCCAGCCGTAAGAGCCGCCCTCCGTCACCGCGGTGGCAGCACCTGCAGAGTCGGGAGAGTGAGAGGGGGGAGCTCGAGTACCCCCACTCCAGCTAGCGCGCCGCAACGAAGCTCTCAGCCGACACAGGAGTCAGTTGCGCTCTCGAGGACTGTCAGATAGTTCCAGGCAGCCGGTGAAGCAATACACTTGCTCCTCGGACCTTAGACCAGACTCTTCCTCTGTACAAGTGTCCACGGACTTGTCAGCTCTGAGTGTTCGAAACGTCTAGCCAGAACAGACAGTGTCGCGCAGCTGTTCATACAGTTTTAACAGTTTTAACAGTTTTAACAGTTTTAACAGTTTCGACAGTTTCGACTGTTTCGAGTTTCAACGGTTCCATCAGCTCCGAGAACCGATCGGCCGGACCGCGTTGTCGTGTGCCAAGAGACGATAATATTACAGCTACAGCAGTGTTTGTGCGCGCATGTGTGAGTGCCGTCGATAAGACCGCAGCCGAACTGTCAACAAGTTGCTCGAACAGTCCGCGGTGTTGAGATCACTGAGAAATCGGTCCAAAACGGTGCTAGCGGTGACGGAGCTAGCACTCGAGAGCAGCGCCGTGGGTATAAGCGGCGTGGTGTCTCTGGAGGCGCGACTGCGCGAGCAAGTTAAAGAACCAGCTGTTCTCACCAGAATGCGAGGCGAGTCTGCCAGACCGGGCAAGCGGCCCCTCCGCGCCCTCTCCGCCGCCGAGAAGATGGACGCCATCCAAAGGGTCCACGAGGGCGAGAGCAAGGCCTCGGTCGCCCGCGACATCGGCGTGCCCGAGTCGACACTGCGAGGCTGGTGCAAGTCCGAGCACAAGATCCGCGGCATGGCCAGAAACTCCGCCACCCCCGACTCGCCGGAGGCCCTCTCGCCAGACTCCTCCAACGGCGCGAACGCCTTCGTAGCAAACCACTCGAGCGAGGACGAGGGCGGACCCGCCAGCAAGAAGTTTAAGCTCGACCTGGGGGCGGCCGGCTGCTCGCTCAACGACAACGGCGAGAGCAACGAGGCCAAACAGCCCAAGCAGCTCGACTACATCAGCAGTCTCATCAACACTATCGTAGCCGGCGGCATACGCCCGGAGAATAGCTCGCTCCTGATGCAGCAGCTGAGCCTGCTCACCGGCGCCCAGAGCTCGCCCAGCCTCGCCCAGAACCTCCTGAACCTGACGGCCGCGCACCTCGGCTCCGCCAGCGCCCAGGCCGTCGGCCTCGTCGAGAACGGCCTGCAGTACAGCAAGAGCAGCGTCGGCATCGGCAACAAGCGACACCCCAGTTCCTCGACGCACATATCGGCCATCGCCCCGACGAGCCAGTTCGACTCGGTCAGCAAGTCCAGAAGGAGCCTCCCACCGGCAGCCGAGGCCCCCTTGACGCCGGTCCCGGCCTCGCCGCGCAAAACCAACGACCAGCACAGCGGCTCGGCCATGGGCATGAACCTGACCTCGAGGCCCGGCTCACAGAGCACGGACAACGGCTACGCACACTTCCAAAACGACGAAACCTTCTGGCGCTGGCTCGGCCAGCAGCAGCAGCAGCTCCTCGGACACCGTGCCGCTGCCTTGAGCGCCGCTGCCGATGGCTCCTGGTTCTGGCAGTGGTACAAGCAGAACAGCCACAACTCCATGGCCTCGCCAACGCCACTCGCCCAAGAGCAGCAGCACCAGCCGCAGCAGCAGCAGCAGCAGCCGCAGCCACAGCAGCACCAGCAGCACCAGCCGCAGCCACAGCAGCACCAGCCACAGCCACAGCAGCAGCAGCCGCAGCCGCAGCAGCAGCAACAGCAGCAGCCACAGCAGCAGCAGCAGCAGCAGACGACGCAGCAGACGACGCAGCAGACGACGCTGGCCTCGAGAAAGTCGCCCAGCAAGGCCAAGACCGTGCTCGACAGAGTGCTCAACAACAACGACAAAAGACTGCGCCGAATTCTCAACCTCAGCAGGGAGGACGAAGTGGTGGACCCCCCCATCTCGGCCGAGAAGGCGATCGAGCACGCCGATATCTTCTTCAGATGGCTGGACCAGTGCAGCGAACCCACGGTCACGCGGATGCAGATTTTGCAGTTCAAGTACCTGCTCGACAACCTCAAGACCAGCAGGAACAAGCCGACCGGAGTGAAGCAGAGCAGGAAGTAAACGAGAGGTGACACCAATCAGCTGTTTTAGTAAACCGAGCGCGAGCACAAGCGTTAGCGTGCGACCCCCCCCCCCCCAGCGGTGCTGTGATCCAAGTTTCGACGAGCAAAGAGCGTAGAGCAGTCGACTTGATTTTTCAGACGCGAGCAACGGCTCAGTCAGATTCTTCCGTTCCTTGTATTACTGTTTCTAGCGCGAGTACCGGCGGTATGTACCACTAGTAGAAACTGCTTCCCGCGCCGTGTTTTTGAATTTTCCGCGCGCGCCCCCTACTTTTAAACTCGCCACGTGTGTATGTATGTGCGCGTCCGCGTATAATAGCTCAAATAAGACCCGCGCGTTGTACCTCCTTCGGAGAATATGCGAGCGGAAGGAAAAGGGCAGCGTGCGACAGGGAAAAAGTGACGGCGGGGAAAGAAGCGAGACGGAGCATGCGCGATCGAGAAGTAGGTCGCCCTCGTCCCGTTCTTTCTTCGCCGCTTTACTTCGCGAAGAAAAACCGATACACTCTTTCCCTGGACGCGTTCTGCATACGCGCGATTATACCAAATTCATAAATAGACCTTAATGTTTAAGCGATTCGTTAAGTCTTAAGTCGTCGCCGTAGCGATTTATCGTTATTGCCAACTGTACGGGTGCACCGAAAACAGGCACAAGAGGGCCGTAGAGTAAAAAGATGCGCGCAGACCTTTTGAGCGGGAAGAGAAAAGGTACATTTAAGAGACACCGCACTCGTGTGGCGGGAGAAATATACGGCCGACCTTGACGAAGGCTGTTCGACCATTTAGTCTGCGTGCATTTTTTTACCCCCTCGACTGTACGTTTCCCGCTCATCTTGCGTTTTTTTCGTTTTTTACTCTAATTTTCTTCCTCGATGCGAACGACATTACTGTACACGTGTTTTCTTTCTCTACTGTATTCTCATTAAAGAGCGGACGTCGGAAACGCGTTAAAATGCCTCTTTGCGCGCTCAACGCTTCTTCTACTAATGGACACGTTTTTTACACTCTAATCTCGATTCGATTTTGAACAAATAGCGGACGAGCGCGCAGAAAGGCATTCTCTAAAAAATTCACTTAAAAAAAAAAAACAACAAAACAAAAAAACAAAAAAAAATCATTAAAAATAATATACATCTCAAAGCTCAATTATGTGACGAACTTTTCTTAATTCTATACGAACGAGAGCTTGTAGAACAAAAAAAAACAAAAAAAAAAAACACACAAACACAAACATTCCCATACAAGCGCCGATTCCGAATTTTCGCTCGCCTCCTATTGATGTTCTCCCTCGTGTGCGCCGAGCGACCGGTTTTCTTCTTGATCAAGTCGGACAACGGTACAGCGGATGCACGTGTGCGCATGGAGTCAAAGGGGGCGTCCAAAGTGATCGCGCTCTCTCTTTCTCTCATCCGTTTCTTTAACGGACACTTGTAAATTTCGCGTAAATATTATCATCTTTTATTTAAGTGCGTTGCCATAAATATGTATAGCGGCTAGTCTTGGGCCGCCTCTCGCAGGAGTGATAGTTGTAACGAGACAGGAGCACGACTTACCATTAGAAGAGGCTCGACGAGCGGCTCGTAGGCAAAGTGATCGCTGACGAAGCTCGCGCAGTCCTGCCACGTGCTCAGCTCTGCGTAGGGCAGCAGCGTGCGCCTTATGGACGTCGACACAAACTTCTGCGAAAGGACAAGACAGCTTAAGCATCGATACTCGCTACGCGTATTCTTTGTACATACTTTTTTATTGTAATTGTTAATTATTAATTAGTTATTAATTAGTTATAATTGCGCATTATTAGCTTATCATTAGTTGTAACTATGATTATTATTGTGTTTCTCGTTCTCATTTTTGACATCTGTAAATAGTGAAGATCGTTTGCGAGCGCGAGGCACCTCCCCGAAAATAAGCCAAAACGTCAGCAGCAAGTATATTACTAGTGGTAAAAAAGAAAAATAACGAAGAAAATTTCCCGGCATTCGCTACTTAACTAAGAGGCAGGCATCTGCGATTTGTAAATTGTTGAGATCTTGAGAAAATTTATGTAACTTGCATGTAAATATTGTGTACTAAGAGAGGCGACAAAATAATAAGCTAGAAAAACGTAAGATTTGAATAGAGTAATATAATATGAATAACGTGAAAAAAATATGTGGGAAGGTGCAAAGAAAAAGTAGCGCGACATTGATCTCGACCGAAGAATCCGCGCTGGGAGATGCCTTGGCGAACGCGCGCAATAATAATTTCCGAGAGTACTGCACTGATGCATATAAGTAGTAAGAGCGACAGACAAAAATTACGCCGGGGAAGAGCGAACAAGTTCGCGATATTATGTTCAATGAACGAGCGAGACGAAATACCAAAGTGTTTCTTCTTTTCTGCCTGGAGTTCTATCCATTCTCATCGCAATCTTCGACTTCTTTAACTTCTTTTTTTTGTAAATAAGACTGTGAAAATACCGGATGACCTTGTATTGTAGATTTGCGCCTCCGAATGATGATGGACGTAGCATACGTGCGAATGTCAATGTATAGCGAAGTTTATTTTTATTATTTAGGCTCGTAGTCAAATCGAAAGGCAGATAAGGACAATTGACTCATGTATGCTCGATTCTCGAATAGGATGAACGTTTCACTAGCGCATCCGAATATCTGTAAACCTGGCTAAGCTATACTTTTCAACAAACCAGCAAAGCACCAAAGCCAGAGTTTAAAGATTAATAAAAGGAAAAAAGGAAAAATTATAAATGAGAGTGTAAACCTTTTTTGAACGTCATTCCTATAATTGTTACCTTCGCGCATGAATTTGATATAGCAAATTTAATTACTTATGTTTCGATTCTTTTATATATATATATATATAAGTATATGAAGAGCGCCTTTGTACGTTGTGAAAGTCGAAAGTATTTATCGAAAAATACACCGAGAATAAACAGATACGATATCGAACAATTATTTGCATTTTGAAATTTCTGATTTTGAGCCCTTAACCTCTACCTCGTCTACCTCCCTGTCCCGTGACTCTTCCATCCTATATTCAACGTAAGTGTCTTAACCTAACCGTCCGAGTGAAGTACTTACTTATTTTCTGATGTCGAAATAACAGGATAATTTACCTGGACGCCGCACTCGTTGGCACAGGTAAGCAGTAGCGGCTTCCGATGAGGATAGACCGCGCGGCACTGCCGGCGAAAGTTCTCGGCGTACCAGAGCAGCGTCTTCTCGATATCGCTGACCGTCCGATAGCTATCTGGCCACTGCAGCTCCGAGTTCTCCTTCTCGATGTCCTCGAGATTGACGCGTCCCTGCCAACTAAGCCGGACGAGCCCGAGCTCTCGACGAACGCGTTCCAACCTGTCGGCGGTGATTCCGAGGACGTCATCGATGCCGACTTGGTCCACCTGTTCGATTCCTGCCGCAGCCCGCGATCTTTCGTCATCTTCCTTTCGTTTCGCTGTGCTCGGAATCCCGACCGGCTGTGGATCCATGCGTATGGCGTCGGCGACTAAGTACTGATAGACGGATTGTTTTGGAAATGTCGCGAAGGAGCCGGTTGCCGGTACCGTAAACAAAATTCTTATCGCCATGGAAGCGCGCCTAATTGACGGTTCTGTATGCCTGCACTTTATAGTCCTATACGCAGCTATAGAAAGCGTCACAAGTTGACTTGTGGAGACCTCTTACGGGGAATCGGAACTTGAGTTGGAAGTTGGAGCTGCAGTGCACTAATATAAAGTAATATCTACTCAGCTATACTCTTGACACGCTTTGCGTCGACTGACAGTTGGTAAGTTTGAAATTTCGAACGTTTCAACTAAATACTGAAACACAAGATATACATATATACCTCCCGTTTCGCCACAACACCAACTATACAGATATAAGTAATATTATCATCTGCAGTCAACTGCGTTGTCTTCTTCGTGGGTAAGCTCGCTGAGAAGAATTGTGATTTTTCAGCCTTCCTACATAATCCTACATTACATTTATAGGGATATCAAAAAATAAAAATTGTGAGATGAGTTTTTCTTTTGTAGCTACTGCTTTACCTTGGAATTCCATTTGCTTATTAATCTGAAACCAAAATTTATTTTCTACTCAAGCGATTAAGTATTTTGGGTTAAAAAGGAGTTCGTAAATAAGCTGTATATAAGAAGCAACCCATTTTAAGTCAAAAACAGCGTATGCTGTAAATTTTTATTATGAAAAGAGTCATTTAATTACATTATTTCGTATAACTGGTATAAAACTTACAGGTTGTGAGAATGAAATAGGTACAAGCGGATGTTATCTTGCCCATCGATTTGTATGCATATAAACGTGTCTATATACATACGCATATGTATATCACTCATTGTAAGATCTAACATTCATTCATAATCTAAATATAACAAACATTTTTTTACGTAACGTTTAACAAATCGAGCGAAAGCAGAGACGTTCATACGGTGCTAAACACTCTACTCAATCATTCTCTTATTCATCAGACCTTGTGAGTCCTATTGAATCTTCCGACTGGTCACTCGATCGTTTTTTTCTTACACTAAATAAGTTTTTTGTTTGTAAAAATAAAATTCTATCTTTACATTTTCTTTATATCTTTGCAATGAGTTGCAAATTTAAGCTTCTGCACACTTATTTGAGCGATATCAGTTATTTTTATTATTGCCTCGTTAATTTTTTTCATCCCTGTCATACTTTTAAAACATTCGAACCTACAACTCATTATTTTTGTCTCTCTTTACATTATACGTATGGCATTATCTTAATTTATATCGATTGAGTCCTGCCTCCACTTTTGAGCAGCTTCGCGCCGCGCATCCGGCACCAGTTGAGATCTCATGCCACCCAGGACGTTGTTGGTCGCTTCAGTCGCAAGTATTATCGGTTTAACGACCGTTGGCGGAATCTGGCGCAATACGCCACCCACAGCACCCGACACGCCTTTCTGCTCGTGTTCCTCACTTGCTACTCGTACCAGCTGATTTGCCGTTTCGCCTAGACCCTGTTAAAACACGATATGTCAGTAATGTAAAAAAAATCTATTCATTTTGAATGTTTGTAAAACGAATAAAATATCTTATCAAAACGCAGCGAAGCAATATTCCGACGAACTTTTTTATTTACCTCAATTGCATAATGAGAAAAGTGCTTTTACGCGCGTTTAATTATGAACTAAACCTTGTCTCTGTCTCGTACGTTATACATTAAATTTGAAAAAAAAAAATAAAATAATAATAATAATAATAATAATAGAATAATCTCTTACTTCTTTGACAAGTGTGTAGGCATTGGCCATTCCTTCTCTAATATCCAGCGGCTGGCTGTAACGTTTTCTTCGGCCCCTCTGACCCCTGGTATTTCGCCTAACACTTGGACCCGGACTAACCATGTCGTAGGCCGTTTCCGCGGTACTCTGTAACGCGTGAACCAGTCTCGAAGTTAACTCCAGGGCAGCCATCGCTGTTGATGTGCTAAAGCTGTTGGCCCCGCGCTGCAGGCCGCGAACTATCCGGCCGTCCTTCTGATATTGTTCAATCGGTAGCCAGAACAGATCTCGTATTCCCTGGACTAATGTTGAATAATTAATATTTTTTGTTAATTTATTTTGTTAGTGTTCACAAAGCAGCTTACATGTGCTGATCAAATACGAACTTCAAATAGAAAAAAAAATGTATTTCGGTCAAAAAAGGCATTAAAATAGTTATTATAAAAATTTATTATGCAAAAGTAAAAATTATATTGACTACTTACACAACTGTACAAGAGAATACATTGGCCCAACACCTCCCAAGAGACTTGGAAGCTGATTCTTTTTTATATCCTGTATCCATTCAGCTAATAGATACGATATAAGCTTATCAGAACCAAGTATGCCATGACGGTGCGTTAGTCTTTTCAGTCTTAACTCGGAGCAATTTAACTGAGCTAAACCCATCAGCAGACCGGCTAGAGGTCCATGGGTTAGATCAACTCGTTTGCCGTGGTAATCTAATCGCACCAAAACTTCTGGCGCAAATATCACACTCCTAATCGCAAATTAAAAGGTTTATTAAAAATACTTTTAAATAATCTAAGATCTAATATAGACGATTAACTTGATAAAACTTACCTAAAATACACAGGTTGTGTACTACTGTCTTGCGATTCACTGATTATCTTTGCATTAGATTTATTCTCCTTAATCGTCAGTTCATCCTCTAGCAATATCATTAGATTCTGATCAATGTTTGCATTCTGCGATAAGTTCATCGCATTCTTATTACTGGACTCGTCCGATCCATCATTAACGCTCATTACCGGTGGTTGATGGGTCGGAGTCCCCTGTTTGGACCCGGGTGTTGACTGTATATTATTTGCCATAGTTACGCCCTCAGTGGTCTGTTTTGCGGTGCCGCTTAATTCTGTGAAGAAGGTAATCAAAAACAGTAAACTGTCTTGATCTATATTCAGCCGCAGCGGAAGTACACTCAGCTTCAAGCAGCACTCCTGGGCGGCAAGTTTGGGATCGGGCCTGATGTGAATGGCTTTCATGGCAAACATATTGGCATGAGTCTGCCTAGGCTTGGCCTCACTGCTGTACTGGTAGAGGAACTTGTTGATGTGCGAACTGGCCAGACGGTCACGTACCTCGATTTCGCTCACCAGCAGAATCTGTCGTGAGGCTTCTGCAGTATTCTCCGGGTAGACCTCATGCTGGAAGCGCACCTTGTTAAGCTGTAATTCCATCAAAACGTCGTGACGCCGGCCTGGTCCGCCCAGTTCCTGCCAGTCTGTCGGCATGTCTTTGGCACGACCACGTGGGGAGTTTGGCACGCTACCGAAGCGAACTTTGTTTGGCGAAGACTTGCTATAACCGATTCCTTCGATTGCTGAACGACTTCTAGAAGTAGAACAACAAAAAGAAAAACTTTATGTACTCATATAACTATATATTTAAATTAGCATGTTGATCAAGTATGCACATAGTATGCAGAACTAATTGCTACATGTATATTGTGTAATACCCATGATGCAATAAGTCGTTTCGTTTGAATTAGAGTGCTTGCACTTTTGAATAGTCATACGCAGATAATACGCTGCTTACGAGTAAACAGTTGCCTCAGCATACTATATTGCATCATTATTCCTTTGTTTTTACTTTTAGCATATACGTAGAAATGTCTTACTGATGATAAACGGATTATATGGAAATAAGCGAAACATTCTTCTACGGACAATCATTTTGTGAAGCAAAAGAAAGTTCATTAAAGAGCTAAATTCCTACAAAAAATATTCCACTGTTATTATTAGAACTTACCTCCCTGGAGCGTAATTGCCATAATAAGTCGAGTTTTCATTAATGGTGATATGCTTTTTCGTCACAGGCTGAGTGTCTCCAAAGTCCTTACCACCATAAATGTGCCAGACCAGTGCCATTTCACATAAAGTGTATCTAAGTATCGCTGGCGGAAAATTTTTTGGAGCCTTGAGCAGATCCGTCTTACCCAGAGGTATTGAGAAATGATTGTCCACTATTCGCAGGGACTCTTGACACAGCCATCTCACCTCCGGGACCCCGTGGCGTGGCATTATGCCGACTCCCGCTTCTTCGCCTAGTATGCAAAAGTCTTCATCCACGTCGTCAAAGTCAATTTTATGATCGATCGCCGGACTGATCGGTCTAGCTGCCGGCCCAGCGTTTACTGCTGTTTCGGGATTTTTTAGATTTTCGTTTGCCATCGCTGCATTAGACTCATCGGGAAAGAAAAATACTTCGACTTGGTTTTCTTTCTCTGGATATTGTCTTTCTGTATTCTCTAAGGTTCCTGGTATAAAAAAATGTTTTGATATTCTTTTCGCAAATAATATAAATAAGAACTTTTAAAATGATGATCGTTACCTTTCACAGTATCTTCCATAGCTTCTTCCATCAAGCTATTGACCCGCTCCACTTGACTCTTACTTAAAAAATTGATACTTTCATCTCCCAGCAAACTCTCGCCATCTTCCGAACTAGGCACGGTAATGCTCTCGGTACTACCACTATTCGACGTCAGGTCCCCGTCACTCGCGAAATAAGTCAACAGCTGCATCAAAGCTCGGCCTGAATCCGAGCAAGTGCGTACGTGTAGCACGTTGTTACTTGCACGCAGATCGACTCTTGGTGCTCCTCCACACATCTTTTCATTTAATCGAAGCGACAATTCGAACAGTCCGAGGTCCATCACGCATACATAGTCATGCCTGAGGTCTACGACCTTACCAATCTTGTCGGATATGAAGAGCGCTAAATCTTCGGCGATGAAGCGTAAAGTCGAAGTATTGGTCTGCGCGGCAATATTACTCGACACGCTAAAGCTTCCAAGTGTTACCATTGATCTTAGCGGCAAGTGTATGGGGCTGAAAACAGGTAATACAATCATTATAACTGTATTAAGTAAAAGGCTTGCCGTTGCCTAGAATTAAAATGAAAAATTACCAGTAATCAATAGCGCAGTCCCATAGATGAACGTGCAGCTCAGTCAAAATTCCGGGTGGAATATAACCGGCCACAGGGTGATCGATGACGTCCAAGCAATCAGTTAATTGCGTGAACCACAAAGTCTGAGAGCTTGTTACTTTGTACTTTAGAGTTGCGTGGCTTATACCAGCAGCTACCCTAAAAGTCTTTATACGATGAGTTTCGTGAGCAGCCTGTATCCTAATCGCTACCGACAACATGTCCTTCTCCGTTAGATTCATCGAAATATTAGCACCAGGTTCACTTCTGTATATCGTACGTTGACAATGTTTTGGTATAATGCTGTTGATGGATCTCAACGGAGGGGTCTGCGACGACATTGTCATTAGGCCACAATGGTGAAGCGCAATGTCTTTTACCATCGAACAAACGTATCCCAGATTCTCGTCGCCTTTGTAGCTCGACACGGAAAACACTACGGCATCCTCCAGTCGCAGAATCAACTCGCCCTGCTGACCTGGTATGACGTTTCGCATCGAGTCTCTGACCGGCGTGTACATTGTTAAGAGTCCTTGATTTATCGTTAGAGTCAGGGCTACTTTGCTCTGGCCATTTTTGAATGAACGATTTTGTCTTTGTTTGCCTGCTCCTCTGTCGGTTGTTGAGTAAAAAATCCCTTCTTCGTCGGAATCAGAATCTGAGTCGTATTGAATTCCGCTTTTGCACATACTAAATCTGAAAATAATTGTAATATTTAACATTTATTATATTTTCCAATGGTTGAGCTATTAAAATGAGATTAATTACTTTGGATAAATAGATTCCTGTAACAGTGTCGAGGCCAAATCAAGGCCCATAGTTGGCTCAGCATGGGCCATGTACTTAGGTCTTGGAGCTGACGGTTCCCATAGAAGCAGATCAGTATTGAATCGATTGTATATTAACTCATATAGATGCTTTGAAGGGATCTGGATGGAAGCACAGGGCAACCCGATCTCTACTTGGATTCTAGAATTTCTCGTGCCCTCTTCTATAAACTCGGTCATCTCCTGCCTGTTGCCAGGAATAATTACTTCCTCGCCCTCTCTGTGTTCGGTACCTTCCTTGTTCTCGCTCTGATTTTGATTAGATCTAGAGTGTGGAGTATCAGACTCATGGATGACTCTCTTGGAGCTGAAAGGCGATGGCTGATGTCGCGGAGTATTTTCCAGTGTCTCGTCTAGGCTTGACTCAGGTTCACCCTCAGAGCTATCTTCCAGCGGTCCACCTAAGTTATACGGGAATACGGTTAGGACGACTCTTGGCCAGTCGAAACCTTCGCCCTCATTCTGTAGCGAGCCATCAGTTCGGCATTCGTCTGCTGTAGCTTTGCCGATTTCAAGCGGCAGATCCGAATCAGCTTCAGTGTAGGTTAGCAGAAAATGACGACACTGCACCTCGTGCCGAGCTAGGTGCGAAGCTCGACTCTCGAAAGAGGTGTGCACTTTGGCATCGGTCAAGTGGAGCGTTACGTAATCTGGACGCACTGAGCGTTTCCACCAAGGCATGCGTAACATGTCATGTAGAGATCGCAGGTCTGGTACGGGGAACCTGGGATAAAAAAAAGTATACAGTTATAAGATTATGTCTAAAATCAAATCAAGTCAATTGCGAATTTACATGCGATAGTCACCTCAGATCTATAACACACTTGGAGGATGAAACTTCAATATCTACACGGGCATCTGGCAGTGATGGACTTTCAACAGCCTGATAAAACAACTTTTGTTGATTCTAAATAAATGAGAAAAAAAAAAAAAAAAAAAATAAGTAACTAAGATTAATACCACATATATGAAAATCATACTTATTGAGGTTTAATTGTATGAAACTTACAATGCTTTCTCTAGCTGCAGCAGTAGCTGGACTAGATACACATATGGGTTGCGGGTTTAGTAGGGTGGATATCCTATCTATTATTGTAATATCGAACTCCCCTTGACAAGGCGCTAATATTATACTGAAAATAAAGAAACATTAACGAACGTGTTGTCGATTGATAGTAAATAAATAAATCATAACTATGCATTAAAACGCAATACTCACTGAAACTTCGTACGAGGATGCGCGTACTTTACCATCTGCCCGTGCCTTACAGCTCTTTCGGTGTAATCGAATTTCATTTCGAAATCAGTTTTATTCAAAACAGTTACGTTTGCGTTGTTTTCCTTCGGAAATTTGAGTAGTTCTATGAACGTAGTGCTAGCTGTTCCTTGATTGTTTGAATTGCTGTTATCAATCAGACATTCAACAACTTCTAAACTAGCTAAAGTTAGGTTTCCTGAAATTGATGAATTATGGACAGTTGTCTTTTCGCTTCCATCAACAACTAAAGGAGCTGCCAAGAGTCTATAAATTTAAATAATGAATAAATTCAAGCCCTGCTGATAAAATTATGCTTATGTTTTTGAAACAAAACCCTACCTTAAATGACTATATTGACAAGCATCAACGAAAAGCTTTGAAATTTCTTCAAACTCTTTGTGCCCGTACCCACTCGTTGTGAAAGTTACCAGCTTTTTGAAGAATTCCTCAGCTGTTGATTTCATGATTTTAGTGCTGGCTTTTGTCAATCCATAACCTTCGATACCTGTGGTCAGTATGTCCTCGTGCAGCAGTATCATTGCAATCGATGCAATACGCACGTGAAATTGCGAGGTCTCGGCCGAGGTATCGACGTCGATGCTGTGCCTGCACTTGTGCTGCTTTGGGGCATTGGCTGCTGAGCTTTTGGAACTTGCGCTACTTGCGGATAGGCTACCATCCATACTTGCATTATTGCTCGTTATCGAATTATTCATCGATGTGATGCCAGGTACGCGCATAGGCAAAAATTCGTCTTCATTATCGGAATCGTCCAGCGATGCCGTTGACCAGCCTTGAGTGTGGCGCAAGTCCTGCGATAGAATCAATTTTTGATAAAGATTAATATCTTTCCAAAAGTATAAATGTTATAATATATGTAGGCAAATGAAAGTACTAGTGTACACAGGTATACAATTAATCAGGTTTTAAAGCATCGGGTGAAAATAAGATATAATTTACCATTGTACGCAATCCCTGCGAGGGATTAATTTGGTTTAATAGCTCACGTTCTACTCTCTTAAAATCACTATTAGCCATGGGTTTTTCGGAGCAAGTGGGTCTTGGTGCAACATTGCTTACGTCTTCCATATCTGGTGATGCAAGACCGTGTGTCAATTCGAGTAACACGTGCACTTGTCGCGGACTCAAAAATAATGTAAGAGAGCCTAGGGTTACTGATAATTCTACCTGAAGTTGCAAAACATTTTTATTATTAATAGTATCTTTGCGTTTACAAATTTTAATGAAACAATGAGAATGCGATATTAACTACTTACTTTAGGTCCCACAACACTTTCACCCTGTTTTACTTTCAAGCGGATTTCTTGACGACCTGATATTTTTGCAACAACGATTGGATTGGATTCGTTTAGATTATTGATAATGCTTTTTTCTGGAGGGGTTTGCATGTTCTGTGTCGGAGATATTTGCGCGGATGAAAATTGGCCGTCTGAGTTCTGAAAGTAGTAAAAATTCATTACGTTAATTTTAAGTAAAATCTTTGTTCAAAAGTACACATCTACAAATAGATAAACAAATATTTAATTACTTTAGAATCAGGTGTAGATCCCCTACTCATGGTCATGACACTTTTGGAAAATGTTCTTGCCCGTGATGGGAATTCGTCTGTGTGAATAGTTACACCCTCTAAGTAAAAACGCTTAATGGTAAAAGCGGACACTACATATCCCTTGACTGATTGATTAGGATCTAACGTGTGTGATGGGTCTGATCCAGCTTCATCCGAGTACTCTAAATTTTGAATGTGAATCTCCATTGCTACTCCAGTGGCTGAATCCAGTGGCACATGCTCCAAACGTATCACAGTATCAAAAAATCTTATTTTGACTCTAGATAGAACTGAAAAGGCAAAGAAAAATGGTACTAATACGTAAAAATTGCTTGACAAAGTATAGGTGAACAATAAATTTATAAATTTGAATTGCATTCGTAAAATATATTTTATCGTTACGTACTTGAATCTATTGTTTGAGCAAATAGTTCCACTCCTTCCAATGGCTGTGAATTACCAGCATTATTGGCATCCTGTTGTAAACATTCTTGTGCCAACTGCATGCTGGAAGTCATAGAGCTCCACATAGATTCAAACATTGAAGTTCCAGTCTCTGATCTTTGTCTAGGCTGTACAGTCAGTCTTAATCCTCTTACTTCAACATAGCTTGAATCACTGAGTAAAGCAGACCAAGGAATGCTAACTGACATCTCTGCCACAAAACCGTCGACAAATTCTAATGGCAGATGTTGCTGTTCTCCCAATTCGTTGAGAGCCTGTAATCATCATGTTTTTGATATCACTATATTTACATATTTATTCCAATCATAATTTCAAAATGAAAATCATAAATCACTACCTATGCCATCAATAAGTTTTACAAATTTATAAATAAAAATAAAAATTACAGTTACAGATAAACTTGTAAGAGTTGCTTCTTGTTTGAAAGCATACAGTAGATTTTTTTGTTTTATTACTAATAACTGAAAGAATGTACTTAATTTGTTTCTAATTTACCAAATAACACTGATTGAAACAGCGACGATAAAAAATATAATGAAATATTTTGTAATTCTAAGAAGATTAAATTGGAGAAAGAATAAGTCCTATTTGGAGAATCAAAACACTGTCATAAGATGTACATTACAACCAGAATAACTCAGCGTACATTTGCATGTATTATCGCTCTGTTTCTGCACATAAATGCTATCTCACGTACATGCAAGTCCATCGACCGCAGACAAAGAAAACTTATTGACTCGATGCCCTCACCTGTACATCCAAGCTGACGTCTGTGACTCGACCAGTGCCATTGTACAGATCAACTGTCAGCTGATCCAGTGTCAGTTTCTCCTCGAGGAACATGCCAAGGTACCGCTGCAGCAAGTACCTGCATGCTCTCTTTTTTATCCCTTCGGACCATGGCAAGCATTCTAGCCAAGACATCTCGGCTGGCCTAGGGAGTGACCAGTCACTTTGCAAGCTGCATCTGAATTCCTGGCCAATCCAGCCTTCAAAAAGTGTCTCCGAAAATCAGCCGTTCTCCTCGTCGTGCGTTGTACACGATTGCCCTCGTACGTGTGGGCTTACAAAAACACGCAGTCGACGCGCAGATGGAGTGACAGAGGCAGCACGAGAGGGGGGGAGAAGAGTCAGAGAGAGAGAGAGAGAGAGAGTGAGGGGGGGAGGGAAGGGGAGAAGAGAGAGAGCAAGCGAGCAGACAATGAAGAGAACGGCGTCGCACGCTCGCTAGAGACGCAAAAAGTGAAGTTTGATCGGGACCTCGCTGAGGCCAGTCGTCCAGCACGTGTCACTTGCATGCGACATTAGGACGTACAGGAAATCTCCTGTCCTTTGATATTCCGCTGCTCGTCGTAGGTGCCCCTTCTCTATGTTTTCATCCGTCGGTCGAACTCGAGTGCAGAGAATTGATCGAAATCAGCTGATTGCGTGCGAACAGGATTCCGATTCTTCTGAGACGCGTGCAGCCTCAGTCACTTATGTCGCAGTCCTTCTACTCCCTCTTTCTCTCTCCCGAGGAGGTGAGTCTATATACCTATTGGGAGTGTCGAATGAATTTTCGCTCTCTCTTGGAGAGCTCGATACCTGCATGTCAGCCGGAAAACGCTGCAGCCACTCTCGCCTGCTGCCACATTTTCAAATTACCACTGCAGGCTTGTAGCTGTCGAAAATAATCCGTGGCCCACCCAGCCAGGAGACGTCACCTCGGGCAGTATGCGCACACACCACACGCGACGACCACGGCGATGTTTTCTCTTCTCCTAGGTTTCCTCTGTCTTTCCTCTTCTTTCTTCTTCGTAGCTCGACGTCCGTGTGTTTTTGTCCGCCTTTGTTTGCCGTAAAGGTAGCGTGTTATTGCACGAGGCGAGCCTGCGACGCTCCCCTTGTTGTACCTATACTCGCAGTCCCACTGCTATGGCTCTTGTGACTTGTGCAGCGTCAAGCGTGTTGACTTGTGCAGCGCTCTCTTGCATGCGGCTGATGTGCGCCAGTCGCCAGAGATCAAGAACGAATAACGAGGGGGGAGGGGAGGAATACCAACTTCGGAGTATACCTATAACTATGTCAGCTAGTGCTGCCAACGTGCCATTTTTCAATATCCTAGAAATTATTATATTTACAAGTGCACGAGTGTTCAACATTAATCGCAATTGCAACTCACATTTGAACGAATAAGAGAGTGGAGGCACTCACGATTTTGCTTCAAAACATTTTAGCCCTCATTTTTTATCTCCGATTTGACATTGCTTCGCTTTTAAAGTTGGTACTTTGGTCTCTCTACAGCAAAAGTTTTTTTAAGCATTGGGTGCGCTTACCCAAAATATGTAATAAAAATGTACAAAATAAACGAATGTATGTTACTTGGACGGAAATTGTCTCTTATATGAGGCTTGCTCCACCACCGTTGAAATTTTTCTTTTTCTTTTCTATATTTTTGTTGTATTCCTATGTATGTTTGCCGCCTGAACACGAATTTCTAGGGTGGAATGCTCAAAAGTGGTCAGGTGATTTGTTATTAACAAATTAATTGTTAATCTTCAACAAAATTATGTTATTTCGACCCAGAAAACATTTTTTTAGATTCTTTACATGATTCTAAATCGAAAATGTTCTTATGAGGTAAAAATTGATCAAGTTTGATCGCTTTTACTCGAAAACAAAGCCTTTTTCAGAAAATCTTATAAGAACATTTTCGATTTAGAATCATATAATTTAAATAACATAATTTTGTTGAAGATTAACAATTAATTTGTTAATAACAAATCACCTGACCACTTTTGAGCATTCCACCCTCGAAATTCGTGTTCAGGAGGGAAAAATACAGAGAAAAAATCTTGGTGATCTACTGCGGTCATTCAAGTCCGACGAAAACTGTGCTCAGCGCCTAGACTATAGTTGTAGTGAGGGCCTGAGGTATATATGTTGCAGACGAGTCCGAAGCGAAGCGACGAGTGTTTGAAATTACTCCAGTCAGCTCGATCAAAATGAGTTTATTTATGCTTCATCGACTACTACGTGCTCCGAGAAAAATTATTCCTGTAGAATACTGTCTCCAAGTTAATAACTATGCAATACCTGGTGAGCATAATTAAATTTTAACCTTTTGATAACTCGTATGCAACATCACTTTTGAGGTTATAAGTACATGTGTACAGGAGTTGTGTGCTTTTTAGAAAATATCATTTTATCAAACAACAGTTGATTGCTCAAAATTGCAGATTTTTTAAAATTTTCAACACTTGATTCACAGGCATGTCACTTGGTAAAGGCAAGAAGTTGGGCAAAGGAAAAGGTACAACTGTTGAAAAGAAGCTCTTACCAGTAGAAACCGATGCTAACAAATTAGTTACATACTGCTGTGGCACAAATCTTCTAAAAGAAGGTGGAGAGGATGTAAAATTAAAGCCCGATGAAGAATACCCAGATTGGTTATGGACAATAAGAACTGGCCCAGCACCTAAACTCGAAGAACTTGATCCAAACACTAAAGAATACTGGAAACGATTGAGAAGAGAAGGCATTAAAAGAAATAACAAACTTAAGTCTCTTAGAAAATTTTAGTATGTTTTCAATGTTATTTGTTATACTTATTAGAACTATATCACAAAAAATTGCAAAAATTGTAAATATTTTTTCAAATACATCTATGAACTTAGAAATAAAAAAACCTTTGTACATTTGCAAACAAGATGGCATTATAAAAACTAGTCTAGAAGAGCACTTTTTTGCTGGTATCTAAATTTGTTGTCACCACACAGGATCTCTTTTGATAATAAACTTTTACAGAAAGTATTAAAAAGCACATGAGCCTGACATTGGCCTGCCAAACTAAAAATTAATTTATTATTTATTTACTTACTATACCTGATTTATTAAATTAGTAAAAATGAAGGTATAATAAAACAACTCAATTATTGTTATGCAAACTACTTTTTATGAGCATACATTTTTATAATTTATAAATATTTACAAAATTACTTACAACAAAGTACACAAATTTTTACACAAATTTAATGTTTTATTTGCACAAATAAAATGTCTATTAAGGAATCGATCAGGTGATGATAATCTGCTCAATCAGCAGTGAAGGTAGTACGAGCATCTTTTTATTTTAAAAAAGGCTTAACAATGTATACTAAACCTAAATACATTCGTAATAAATTAAAAATATATTCAAATAATTACAGTTGTATGTATGTTAAAAATTAATACATAATTATGAACACTTTGATAAGAAACTTGTTAAGATTTTTCTTATAATATATATATATATATATCTTTTTGATGATTTTTTCAAATTTTTAAAGCTTTATTACAATCCAATTTTGTTACCAGAATTCGTTTCATTTCATGATTGGTATTTGCATGCTCTGGCTATACTAATAGATTGTTTATCAGTCATTTATTCAGCATTTAATATCAGAGGCACAACCCTAATATAAAATCTCGAGTCTTGAAATCCATCACTAATATATTAATGATATAGTCGTTAGATATATTAAAGGTGTAAATAATGAAAATTTCGATATCATCAAGGTGAAGAACGACTTGATACTCGGACTACCTTAATACTTGTATGCGAGTCGAAGTTATAAAAATATTGAGAGGAAATCGATAATCGATAATAAAGGGAAAAAAGTTTTAAATAAAGACACACGCAGATAATGTCGAAGACAAAGAAATTCTCAAGTGCATAGATGGCTTATAAGTTATGAACTGCTACAGTAGTGTACTTAGATATATAGTGTAACGTGGACAGCGCGCTGTTGTTGTCAGATGTTTTTATTGTCAGATATACATAGGATATATACGTATGTAATATGCTTAGGGATTAATTGAAAATTTTCGGCATGAATCGGAGATATTTATTCGAGTGTAAAATATGAGGTGATGAAAAATATGAGTTAGATTAGGACGATGTATACCTATAAGACGTACAACGGGTGTACGGCTATTTTCATTCTTAATACCATTGAGCTATATCGATAATGTTTTAAGCCTAGAATAATTTATATTAAATATCTATATCGTCTATATCGTATCGTAAAAAGGAACTATGATCGCATCTACTCGCATACTTTTCGTTAACCCTCGGCGTAAGCGCATCTGTCATGCGTGGCGCACATAACGCGAGGGTAATGCATTTTGCGCGTGTTAGATATATATATAATATAAGTATTCACCGTTATTGCATTATACTTAATTCCATGAATCCTGTCTGCCTGCGGTCAACAATTTTAATGCTTAGCACATCGAGGTGAAGATTTCTTAGAGGCATGCAAAACACGCGAAAAAAGTGGGAATAAAGTGGTGCGTACTAAAAAGTAAAATTGTGCAACTCTCGGCAGATGCAATTAGTTTCTACTAGAATTTGTGTGACTTGTTGCTTTGATTAAAGACTACATTTGGTGATGTTAGATGAGTGGAAATTGTAATTCTGGCAAGAGCGATTAATATGGCCAGTTATACAATGTCGTCGAGTGCGTTTCTGCCTATAGCTATATTATTGTTAATTAATAATTAATTAAGATCGACGCGAATGAAGGACGATATAGGATGAAAGACGCAGCAGCAGGAAATAAATTAAGTACGACGATTATGCTAGACGATCGATGGGACTCTACTCCGCACTATATATATATATATATTAGAATGCATTCGCCTCTATCCGTATTACGCCTCGATCTTGTGTCGATCCGCGCGCGCACGTATAAAGACTCGATGCTCGCTGTGCATGCGCGCGCAGCATGGGAGTGGGGAGGGCCTAATACGCGAGAGGCAAAATATAAATACTGTGTCATGGCGAAAATTGCTCGTCTATCTAAAAGAGCTGCACCAAGTCGTCCCGCGAGGGCCAACACCGGGACGCGTCCGCAGCGTCATTACAAGAAGGAGGAAGAAGCGGCTGCGGTGGTGTTGTAGCTGGCGGTGGCGCTGGACTTTGCAGGCTTGCCGATCGGTTTCTTCGTCAGCTGCAGCTCCTTGGCCGCGCTCGCGTTCTCGTCTGCGAGATGCGGGGCCAATAAGTTGGGTTGAGTGAGAGAGAGAGAGAGAGAAGCGGTTTTGGCATGCGGCATACTCACGAAAGGGAGGAGGGTCCCGGGCGTTGCACGCCCCGGCATGGCGCGTCTCGAGCACGAGTCCCGTGAGGCAGGCGTCC
Source organism: Trichomalopsis sarcophagae (assembly GCA_024372645.1). Taxonomy (NCBI): domain Eukaryota; kingdom Metazoa; phylum Arthropoda; class Insecta; order Hymenoptera; family Pteromalidae; genus Trichomalopsis; species Trichomalopsis sarcophagae. Next base: position 8,327,521 of record QLSS01000001.1, read on the forward strand.
TTCATGATGTGGCACCAGCTCGGATAGGTGACGTTGTTGCTGGCGCAGAGGGCGAGGGGGCTGGGATCCTGGTAGTCGCGGTTCCGGTGCCGGTTGCGCTCGCGCACGAGCTCTTTGTTCCTGGGGCAGCGGTAGAGGCAGGTCACGCACCGCGGCCGCTCGGTGTGGGGCTCCGTCAGGCAGAGCTGGCCCGGCCGGCACTGGATGCTCCTGCAGTCCGTGTACTCTGTCGACAGCGCGGCTATATAATCCCGAGTGACGATAGGAATCTCTTGTAGGTGCAGCCGATCTTGAATCGCCAACTAAATTCGCGCTCTTGTCTCGTGTGATCAGTCTGCGGGGGCAGGCTGCGCAGGGCTGTGCGGGGCATTAGAATTACCGGCGGCGCTGGCGGTGATTAATCGACTGGCGGCCCGCGAGAGATCGATACAGATACATATATAGCCCCGCGCGAGTCCAGCCACTCCCCGGCGCGCTCTCCAGACACTCTATACGTATATAGCCGCGCGCGCTTCTTCTTCTTCTTCGCGTCAGCTGCTTCCGAGTCTTTTTTTCGCGGCTGATGATCGAGATAAATGATGTCTATCGGCTCGTTTACCCTCGATGTTATCCGCAAGTGGATGGGGGGCCGAGTTTGGCCAGACGCCGCGCGCGAGAGTGTGTACGCTGTACAGTTATCCCGCGCGAGTGAAAGGCTTGACCGGCTGCAGTAAGGTAGCCTCTCTTTAGCTATATGTGTGTTACAGGCGTCAAGATCAGCTGCTTCGTCACGTCGTCACGGCGTCATAGGGTCGCGCGAAAATCGGCGCTGCGGCGAGGCTATTTTCTGTTGGCCGAGAGCGCTCAACGAGCGAAGGGCAAGGACGCGAGAAGGACGGCGCAGAAGAAGAGACTCACTGCGACAGGGGCCCCTGTAGGCGATGGCGATGGCGCGGCCCGCGCGGCAAGCCGCGGCCCTGAGGTGACAGGCGCTCTTGTAGGTGTTGCCGTCGACGCCGCAGACCGGCCTCAGGGCTTCTCGTGCCTGCTGGGCCTGCTGGGCCTGCTGGGCCTGCTGGCCGCCGATGCTGCACCTGCGCGAGCACTTGACGCAGTGCGCGCTGAGGTTCTGGTCGAGGAGGCAGCTGCGCCCGTGCCGGCAGCGCACCCCCAGGCAGGAAGCTGGCGCAGACGAACGAGAGGAGGAGGATATGAGCGGGTGCGAGCGATGCGGGAGTTGTATGATACTCACAGCGACACTGACCGCCGTAGGCGACGGCGAGCTCGTGGTAGCCCTTCCTGCAGACGCGCCTCTTGAGCTTGCAGACGTTGCGGTAGGTGCGGCCGTCGGTGCCGCAGACCGGGCCCTCCGCCTGGGCCTTGATCTCCCGGCACTCGGGCCTACAGACGCACTTGGGCATGCCGCGGCGCAGCACGCACTTGCGGCCCTCCGAGCAGCTGACCCCGAGGCAGCTCGAGCGGCACGAGTCGCACTTGACGCCGCCGCCCAGCACCTGCCAGAAGAAGAGGGCCCCGTTGTCGTAGTCCTCCTCGCTGTAGGCCGTCGTCTCCGGGGCGTTCGCGCCCCCGCAGCACTCCTCCTTGCTCACGCCCTGCGAGAGGATCTCCTTGCAGCGGCCCGCGCTGTTGACGTTCGACCAGCATACGCCCCCTGCAACGCTCGCCTGTATAACCTACTTGCTTGCGACGGCTTGCGACGAGAGTCGGATACAATTTCCTTTTCAACGCGCGTTAATTGTACAGCACACAGAGAGGAACATCGGAGCCGCGAGTTTATTAATAGCGATAGAAAACATCGTAAACCCAGATAATCGCGGAGGCGCGTGCGCGCGGACCGGTCTCGCCGCAGTAGTCGCCGAGTTATAACCGCGCGCGGGGCGGTTCATTCAAAAAGCGCCGGCTTGTTCGGAACTAGGCCTCCTCGTGAATGTTTGTGCGTGCGCGTGGGTGGGAGAGATAAAGAGATAAGTGACATTTATTACGAGAGGGAGAGAGCGAGCGAGCGAGCGCGCGAGCGGAGATCAGAGCCCGATGTAATGGAGGAACCAGTTTGCGGGTCAGTGCTCTGCGCGCGCGGATCGGCGGGAGAGAGCGAAGAGTGCAGCAGCAGCAGCAGCAGCAGCAGCTCGGGGATGAGAGGAGGACTCGTCAAGGAGGAGGAGGAGGAGGAGCAAGCAAAGGAGGGGAGCAGACACACGGAGCGGCTCGCCGCCGCTTTTTTGCCCGACGATTATCTCCAGCTTTTTTCCGTTCTCTATTTTCCGAGCGCGCATAGCTATTCCTTTGTTTACAGTGAGCGAGCGAGAGGGGGAGAGGGAGCACGTGAGTGGGCACTGGTATGCGTGCGTCGTTATCGGCGCGGATGCAAGTAGCGCGCTGACAGGACACTGCGGCGGGAGCTCGTTACATCCTCGCATTCCTCTCTCTCTCTCGTGACTAACGGCCTGCATGCAAATGCTCTCGCCTGACGTTTCCCGAGAACGGCGGCCCGTGGAATGTCGGAAAGCGGAGCCGATTTATCGGGACGCTGGAAATAAAACTCACCGGTCGCGGGCCTGGCGCGCAACAGCGCGATGATCAACGGCAGCAGAAGCGCCGCGCCGGTAGTAGCCCTGGCTCGTACTACGCCCGTCATCTCACGCGGGCCGCGCCAGCCGCTGCAGCGCTGCTCCTGCTCGTTCACAACATGCTGCAGCCATGCCACATGTCACGGCTGCGATGCGTCTCGGCGTGGCCAAGTCGAGCGAATTCCCGAGTTGCTCGCTGCCTCTCTCGCTGAGGCGGCCGCTTTCCACGGCGCGCTGAATGAAACTGCCGCTGGCTGGCTGGCTGGCTGGCTGGCCGCCGGAGAGCGACGCGATCTCCTCGCACCGCCGCGGCGCGCCTCCCTCCACCGCTGGCGCGCGCGGCGCAGTCACCGCCGCCGATCCAACAGCGCTTCTTCTTCTCCGAGCTCCGTTCGGATCGGCTCCCCCGCGAACGAAAAGCCGGCCGCGATCGGTGCATCCGGACGATTAGCCGAATTTTTCGAGGAAAGAGCGCGCAATCTCCCTCTGGAGAAGCCTCTTGTCTCAGTCGAGCACGCTCTCGATCCCGATGCTCGTGATTGCGGGAGATTGGGCTCGTGCACGTCCCGATAGCCACTCAGTCGAGTTCCAAGTAGCGGCACAGCCCTCGGCGCGCAACCTTTGAACCCCTCGCGACGACAGGGAGAGTCGGAGAGAGGGACTCGAGAGACTCGCGCATTGTTTTCGTCCTCGACTCGCTCTTTTTCCTTCTTCTCTCCTTCGTCCTTCTTCTCGCCCGCGCATCTCCGTCTCTGCGTCACTCGAGCAAACGAGAATTTTATCTACGGCAATGAGCATAGAGCATTTTTATATACAGGATGCGCGGAATAGAAGTCGAGAAGCACTCCATCTTCCCGGCCGATCCCTCGCGCACAATGGCACTCGCTTTTTTCCTTCTCGCAATCCTCCAGCTCGCTCGTGGATAAGGAACAAGGAACTTTTTCCTTTTCCCTTTGCCGCCGCCGCCCTCCTTCGCAATCAATTTCCCACTCAGACAGAATCATTAGTCTACATTGCTCTGGAGCACACTCCTTGGCTCCTTGGGCGAAATTGAAACCGTATAAGCAAAACCGAAAGCGAACTCACCGGTTTACCTACCGATCCTCCCCTACTTGCTGCGATGAACGAGGACACCCCTTTTCGGAGTCTCGGCGAAAGAAGCTAAAAGGAGGGCCTCCGTTCGGAATCTCCGTAAAGCCCGCTGACTAATTTCCTGTCTCGGCGTGCGCGATAAAAAGTCAATTTTATACCTGTGGAGCACTTTAATGCCGCGCCTCCTACCGCGAAGCAGGGGAAAAAAACACAAAAACACGCACAATCGGACGACGACGACGGCGGCGACGGCGACGAAGGAGACGGAGAAAGTGGGATTCACGAGATTCAGCTGGGACAAAGACGGCCAGATGCGGTGAAAGTGAGAATTAAAAGAGAGACGGAGAGCGGGCGTTTTTTCGATGACTATCTCCTCGAGGCGCGCAGACTTTATGGAGCTTATAAAAATGTCGACGAGTATATGATGCCGCGAACTTTTTCATGCGGCATTCTGGATATTCCGCCAGTTCTAATAAACCTTTATCATCCCTTTTTTGGGTGCGCAGCTTCTTAAAACCTATTCCTTTTTTCCGATGGCAGCAAAAAAGGCCGCAGACGCTCAAGGTGACCATTATCTCGGCTTAAGCGCGCCACTCGAGCCGCGGTTATTACCACTGCTATATAGATAGACACGGCGTTCGATCCTCTATACACTGTATATTTATACTTGGAGACCGGTAAAAAAGCAATACACTGAATCATCCTCGTGCGATATCGTTGAAGCGCTGCTGAGTCTTCTTCCAGATGTCCTGCTTCTTCCTGCTGCTCGGATCCTCCTGCAGGCTCTGGATCTGCTCGTCGCTCGCCCCGAAGCCGGCCTTCTCCACGTTCTGCAGCAAAGGCACCTGCGAATTTCGACAGAAAAATCCCGGTAAGAATCTTTCTACAAGTCCTTTCGTCTGTCGATGTAAATGAGGTCCAACGAGTCGGGACGAGCACTTGACTCGCTTGCGCCGCCGGAGGATTTCATTGACAAGCGCTACGGCCGTACAACTTTTTAAACCGCATATACTTGCTCGATATAACGTTTCAACGGTCAATTGATGCACTCGGAATAAAATATCCTATGGCCGCCGCGTCGAATCACGTATTCGCGTTAATAAGAGACGCGCTGCACGCGAATCCGGCGGAGCCGAGTATTAGTAGACCGCTGCAGCATATATAAGAGAAGATGCGCGCCGCAGACTAGACGGGGGGGAGGGAGCAGCCGGCAGCCACAGCAGCAGCCGCCGCCGCCGCCGCCGCAGCCAGACGACCTGTGCTAGTTCGAAAGTTTGCCCCGGTTTGTCTGGTCTAGCCAGCGAGCTGTCAGACAATTCCAATGCAGACGGCATTATGGCCACGGCGGCGGCGGCTGGCTGCGACTGCAGCAGCACATATATATATATATATGTATACCGCCGCGTCTCTCTGTGTGCAGTACGCGCGCGTCAGAAAGTTTGCCGCCGCTCCTGCAGCATCGCGCATACATATTTATTTTTCTCGCGACTGTTTGTCGAGCGTCAATTAGCGTTTGACCCGTACGTCTAGTGGATCGTCTAGACTAAACTAGATAAACACGTGCGGACGTCTATTGCATACCGGAGTCCGATGTGTGCAGAGCTGGTAATCCTCTGATGAATGTCCTGCGCCGCGGACGTGTTTTATGTTTACCCAGACGCGGTGCCGACGACGCTCTCGAACGAAAAACAAGGGAAACTCGGCGCAGCCGGAAAATAGAACGCGTGTCTAGACGGCCGACGCACTTTGTGCACCCGTGATGCGCTATGGAATTATTTGTAATTCCGGCCGGCCAGCGACCCCCCTGTTGCCCCCCCCCCCCCCCTATGTGCGCGCCGCCAGCAGATCTCCATCCGTCGCGCGCACACGAGTACTTAATTTACTTACGTGCTCGATTTCAACAATAGAGCGAGAAATGAGCCAGGCGCGCACGTCGACTTTAAACCGAACTGCGCGCGCGGAGCGTGTCGATCGCGTGTCACCGGCGGCGGGGCTTATCTCTCCCCCTCCCGCTCTTTTTCCCCGCGCGCTCCTTTATACTGCATTTTCTGCGCTCTATACGCCGTATATAAGCTATTCGCTGCGAGACAAGTGCAGTTTTCGAGAGCCGAGATCCATGAGCGCAGGTTTACAGTGGCCATTTCCGCTCTTTTACAATGTCGCTTTTTACGGCCGGCGGACCTGATTCCCGCCTGCGCGGCTCTAAAAGACTTTTTCCATGCACACACGCGCCTGCATATGTGACTGGACTCTGGAATAGGTCAAACTTGCGCGCACCGGAAATCTCTGCTCCGATGTCCAGCTACGCATTCGCAGGCATCCACTGCATGCTCGCCCGCTCGCCCGCGCGCAGATAAACAGCTTATCTCAGCTGCCGACGTAAAACGTCTATGTGAATAAAAGCCCCCTTTTTATCTCTCTGGCCTGGGCCGCTCTTTTAACGCGTGCGAAAGCGCGCGCGAGAGAGAGAGAGAGAGAGATGCGAGCCGATAGGAGCCAACGGTTACGTGTTTATTTTAAGAAAACGAGTTTTCCAGACGGACGTAAAGATAGTCGCGTCTTTTTCTGCAAAAAGAGTAAAACAGTCGAGGGACTGCGAGAGCTCTTTTTTCATTTTTATCGACTTCGCTGATCTGCCGATATCTCGGGCCTGCCTATCCTGCCAATTCTCAAAATCAAATAATCGGAATGACAATATTTAGACGCGTATACAGTCTGCGACAAGTGGCGAAGAAACGGAAACAGCCGCACGAGGATTGGCCGACAGACACAATGGCGCGCGTAATGCGTCTAGACAAAATAATGATTTAGATTTCAATACATTTGCATTCATTACAGTCCCGTGCGCGAGAAGAGCAACGGCAAGCGTCACTCGTCACTCGTTCATTCGCCCCGGCACACTTGAAAATTTGTGCAGACGAAACATCGTAAAAATTCCTGATTCCTACTGTATTGTCCCTACGCCGTTGTTCTTTTCTTTTCTTTATTTTTTTATTGTTTATTTTTTTTTTTTCTTTAATCCGATGGCCAACAATCGAACGTAAACAAATGTACTCACTGGTTCTAAAACTCCGTCGCCACTTTTTCCCAAAGACTTTCCTTCTGTCCAACCCATTTTGGATAACATTTTGAAGCCCATATTGTCCTTTGATATGGATCTATTGAAAAAACATAGTTTTCAAAATTCCAAATGCAATTCCAAGTGTCTGTTAAATAGCAGAAAAACTTACTCGTGCAAAGAGCTCTGTTGCGTTTTAACGTGCTGACTTGATGAGCCAACGTGCTTTCGCCTGGTCTGTGCTCTATCTTCGTAACCAGAAGCTAAACGACTTGCCGAACGAGTATTATCCTTGTCGACTCCAAACTTGGATTTTAAACGTCTCAGCTCGGATTGGTGTCTGCTTTTAATAGATATTAAACTATCCATTGCTGTATCATTAGACTGCACAAGACCTGGCTCACAGTGACCACATGTTTCATGACCACTGTGAATATGACACAGCAGTTTTGTAGCACCAAGTTGTAATATAGATCCATGAACAATTTCACTTGCTTCAGATTCTTGTTTTGCTGCAGAAAGCCTGTTTCCATTTAGTAAGGTACCATTTCTTGAGCCCAAGTCAATCACTTCATACACCTTTTTTTCTTCGTTGTATTGTAATCTTGCATGATGCTACAAGTTCATAAAATTTGCATCAATCCTTGCAAATTAATCAAAAGCAGAATAAAGAAAAGACAACATAATTACATACTTTGCTTATATTGATGTCTGGTACAGTGACTGAATGATCACCCTCCCTTCCAATAGATCCTCCAATGCAAGTAACCATAAACAAGGAACCAACTTTCAGATTTGGAAGATTTGTCTCCTTTACGATTATCCTCATACACGGTGGGTAGATTTTAGATACGTCTAAAACAAATAAATCAAAATATTTGCCAACTTTCCTATAAACAAATAATAAATTTCACAATGGCACTGAGCATAGATGGAATACTGTCAAATAATTCTAAAGTTTAAAGAAAAAAAAATACACAACAAAAAATAATAAACCTTCATCTTTTTCAATTTGTTTATCTCCACTAGACGAAATTGAACCATCTTCTTCAAAACTTGAACTCTCATCCTCATCGGTATCTAAACATTCCCCTTCCTCAGGTTCAGTTCCATCACTTTCTTCCTCAGTCTTCCTCAGTTTCACTTTCTTTCTTCCGTCCTGCAAGGGAATACACATATTCATATCAAAAGAACAAAATTTTTACCTAAGGCATGTTGCCTGTATCTTTCAATTGATATTCTGGAAAGGCCAGTTACTATCTCATGGATATCATCTAAAACCTACAATCATGAATTAAACATCAGTATTCATCATAATGTCTCTATAATTTCTATTATCAGAAATGATTCTATTATCTTCCATTCAATTCAAAATCACATGTTTAAAAGAATGAACATTTGAATGAATAATTAAGAAAAACTACTAGAATCATCCCATTTTGTTGTACATTTAACCTTATTGTTTTACCTTATTGCTTTCTCTGCTTTTCTTTCCTTTTCCTTTAGTATTTTTTGCTGCAAGTATTGGATCATCTGGCTTACTTTGAATTTGACTATAAAATTTATAAGATTGACTATCTTTATCATAGTAGTAATAAGTCCCAGTGTTCCCATTATAGTACAATCCTGATTTCTATAAGTATATAAATATTTTAAAACGAATTAGGAAAAATTAACTAGGCTAATATCAAACAAGTTGATACCCACTGCATCATAGTAGTATCCAGAATTATAGTCGTAGTACAGCCCAGTAGTTTCTTCGTAAACAAAGCCAGTCTGTTTCATTGCTGATTCAGCAGCCTCTGTTACTTGATCTACTATACTTGCTTTCTCCTCATTATCAGTAGTCCATTCGCGAGATAATGCATTTTCTGCTGACTCTACTATGTCAGTTTGGGTTTCATTATTTCTAAAATTTTTTTCCTGCAATAAAAGTATAAGAGCATTAATTTATTGCAACACGTGGAATTTTATTTATACTTACATGATCATGTAGTTTAAATTTTAATTCCTCAAGTTCTGTTTGTTGCCGTTTTATAAGATCATGAAGATTTTTTATATATTCAACTATGTGTGGAAAATCAACTAGTTCTTCGGAAAAGTCCTTGATCTTTTTGTTTTCACAAATTGCACTTGTGACTGTTCTTTCACTTTCTTCCATTGTTGATACTATGTGGGTATCACTATTGCAAATTAGGCAACCACAATTTACAATTATATCAGAATAATGATAACTGACATAAAGTAATCAGTCAACATTGAAGATTTTTAGAATAGCAACAGTTGAACAAATCATCGACAAATTAATCAATCACATCGGTCTTTGAAAATTAAAAAAAAAATGAAAAAATTGTGGAGAATATTTCATTATCACATCATACTCAGAGAAGCTGATAAAATCATCTGAAATAAGCTATTGAATTCATTATTTCTGATTGGGTTGGACTTCACAACAAATCAAAAACTTGTTTCTTGGTTAGTTACACCAATCAAAGATTAGTAAAAAAAAAATTGCACTACATTCCAATACTTTGAACAAACAACACATACTTTTTAGACTTTCATTTCATGCTGTATACGCCAGTAAACAGCTTTCCTGCATAATTATTTTTGCTAAGAAAAGACAGAAATTTGTAAGTACAATTTACGTGAACGCGAGTCGAGCTTCAATAAACTAATTTTTCCAATAAGGATAGAAAACTCTTTTACCCTTTCAGAAAGTCGAGAAGAAAATACAATACCTACATGTTTATTCCTAGCACTGGCACTCTGCAGTATCGACGATTGGAGCACGCAGGAACTGATATCTATATAGGTATAGGTACTGCAATAAAGTCACCACATCACCATCATAGCAGATGGCGCTGTATACTTAGCTGTGATGGACTGATGGTCATTTATGTATAATTTGGTACGATAATTTATTGGTTTTCAATATAAACATTTCAATCCCTTGAAGAATTGATAAAAAAATCCAATCTATTAAAAAATTAAATCGACCCATTAGCATTTATCATAATTTATTTCAATTAATAATGATTCGTTATTATAATTCACGTTTGAACCTTTCATCGTTAAAGATTTAATGAAAGGCATGATCGAAATATTTCTCGAGCTAATTCTGCACTGCAGAACCTATAGGCATTCGAACAGCTGACAGAATTCGAAAAACCGGCAGTCTTAAGTATTCTGCGGAGATGTTCCTTACCAATTATGTCTTTCATTGTCTGTCATTTGATCTACAGGTATCGCAATTATCCTATTCCAGCATACGCATTGTATACTTACCAATATACTTAATAAATATAAGTAAACGATCATTGCAGCAGTGTAGGCTCGGCACCGCCTACCTATGAACACATACATAAGTTACATATTCATGCGAAATGAATACGCTAGTCATCAAGTTTAACCTATAACGTTGTATAAAGTATATAACCCGCGCATATGCGATGATATTTGCGACGAGCCGATCGCCGAGCGACACTACTCTGACATCTTGTAAAAACAGCTGACCTGACAGCCTGCAGACGCACTAGTGTAGTAGAGTAGACACCCCCCGGAGCCCAAGCGGCATATGAGTATACCTATATATATACGTACTGATGCAAATTAGCCAGAGTAATCATGGCCGCTCCCTTGGCAAAAGTGCCGTGTAGAACGTGACAAACGCGCGGTAAACCGAGTACTCGGGCAAAGTTCCGTCAATAGGCATACATAAACAGGACTGTACGCGAACGCGGTTCCAGCTGTACACTCCTCACCTATCTCCTCGCAAACTCAGATGGTCCTTTGCTCGTTCGCAGTTCGCACTTACAGGCCCGCCGGGATTCGCCAACTGAGTCTACAAACTTACTCGCTGTCAATAGATGGAAATAATTCCGGCTAATTCTATAAGGTAGACATTAGCCTAAACACTTCGTAGTTAGACCGGTAAATGCACCACGACGTGAAACAATGATGCCTATAAAGGACAACCAGGATGTGGCATGCTTTCTGGTCACCAAACACTCGTGGAAGGGAAAGTATGTTGTACTTTGCGTTATTCTTTTGACTCTGCTTGTTTCTCCACACCTTTGTGCTATTACCATGTTACAGATATAAACGAATATTCTCCATTGGTTCCATGGGCATTACAACGTACAATCCCAGCACATTGGAAGTCACAAACAAATGGGAGTATGCTGACTTTATAAGCGTACAACCGACTAATAAAAATCAAGTTGGCTCGCATGAGTTTAGTATCACTATGCGCAAAGAGAGGAAAATTGAAACAATGAAATTCAGTTCAGAGTATAGATCGCACTTGCTCACTGAAGCCTTAAGATATAGAAGCCAATTTGCAGAAAAACCAAAAGAAGTTTTGGTAAGTAGAAAGACTGTTATAACTTCGTTATAAATTCACATTTATCTTATCTTTTCAATATGATAGACAAACAGAACATTCAATTTTATTCTAAAACTTTATTTCAAGTTTACATCCATAAACATTAAACTTTTAATTATTTTCTAATAATTTAAGTTGGATTTCTAATATTTATACATTTGCTTGGGTATTTAAAATAAAAGAAATGTGATTGACAAAGATTATTTTTCTCTTACAGAGATTTCCAGCTTATAAACATCATTGGTCTGATACAAGATTACCAGTTGTGCTTGAGGTTACTCCTTACAGTCTTGATCAATTAGATCCAGCTACTAATATGGTCTTAGCCAGCTATTATTACAAAGATTTCGAAGGCCTTGTGACTGTAAAAGACTACACAAATGGATTTGTGGTAGTTTGTGGTGGCTTTGGACGCTTACATTTATTTGCCTCTCAATACATAGACGAAATTAAAAAGAAATTAGTAGAATCTGCAATGAACAACTTGGCTATAATGATAAGAGTCCCAAAAGAGTCCATAAAACTTGATGACTTTGTTGCTCAGCGACTTGGAAAGTTTAGTGGAGATGAACATATTACGAGTGTTTCTGAATTTACTGTACATAAAAATTCTTCAAGGCATCTTGAACCTCAGCGTAGAACTCTTTGTCTCTCAGACACTTGCTTGCTAGAAAGGGATCCACAAACTTATAATATTTGCACTTTGAGACCATTGTCTGATATTTTTGCATTAGTTCGTGATAACCAAAACCCACAATTATTTATAATTCAGTACATCAATGGAGAAATGCGTAGTTATACAGCGACAGACAGAGACTCATTATTAGCTTCATTATTGGATGGTGTAAGAGCTTCTGGTAACAGAGATGTGCATATAAAAATGTATCCCATAGCAAGGGGTAAGAGATTAGGTCCTTTCTGTTTGCCAGTGGATGAAGAAGCTGAAACATCGCATGTGAAATTCCTCCAACAACCACCTGGTGGGCGTGCATTTGCTGAAATCTTAGAAAGGTTCAATGCAAACATTCCTTACAGTGGCCTTTTATATTCCGTCACGCAAGACGTAAGCTTTTTTTTCTATTAAGCAATTTTATTATTTAAACACTTATTGAAATTGAATAGTGTGAAAAAAATGTATATGTTCACAGGGTCTTTTCACTGAAAATAAAGATAAAATTATACTTGGAGCTTTGAATGCTGTAGTTGGTAAGGAACTTGAAACAGATTCTGAAATTGAGGCACAGTTTCACGCTTTAAGAAGGTTGGTTGCCAGTAAAGTGGGATTCACAGCATTTACAAACTTGCCAGGCTTTCGCGAAGCTATCGGTAATAAAGTTGTGAAAGCTTTGAGAAGACAAAATACTGGTGTAACACAAGCTGCTATCGATTGCATCTGCGCTCTCATGCAACCTATGCATGATGACTGTGATTTGAGGCAGGAGCAATTAAATAAAAGCAGCTTATTAAGTAGTAATAAGTTTTTAGAGAGTTTATTAGAAATGTGGATCAATCATGTAGTAAGTGCTTATGATTTCAGGGTAGATTATAATATTTAAACAAAACTTTTTTTCACTATTCTCTCTCGGTTTTATACAGAATCACGGAACAGGAGCTCTAGTAGTATCTGCAATGTTGGATCTTTTCACTTTTGCTTTGTGTGTACCTTATAGTGAAACAACAGATGGAAAACACTTTGATAATTTGTTGGAGATGGTAGCAGCAAGAGGAAGATCTCTCTTTAAGTTATTTCAACATCCATCTCTAGCCATTGTTAAGGGTGCTGGCTTAATCATGAGAGCCATTATCGAAGAAGGAGCACAAGAAGTATCAGCTAAAATGCAAGAGCTGGCTCTTGCCGAAGGTGCCTTGCCTAGGCACCTTCTTAACAGTTTATTTACAACAGGTACCGACGGTAGATTGTTGACTCATAGGCAATTATGCCGACATCTCGTTGGACTTTGGGTGACAGGTCATCCAACGGCTATGGCGCTATTAAAAAGAATTATGGTCAGTTCATCTTCAGTTTAACTCTTTTCATCCTTCTATATAATACTTTAAACTGTGCACTCTTATTTACAGCCTATTGGATTATTAAACTATCTTGAATCTGATGAAAAAGTACCAGACTCATTTAAAGAAGAAGAAAGACTTGATTACCGTGATAATCTCAAAATAGCTAGCGATCATGCTGCAAGAAACAAAAAAAGCCCTCAGTGGATAGCCATTGAAAGGCAAATGAGAGTTGTAGAAAAACATTTAGAGAATGCTTTAGAGCATTGGGGAGCTAAAGTCGGTATTGAGAGGAGAGAAAAAATTAAAGAAAGACCAATTGTTCTCAGAAAACGCAGAGAAAGAGTAAAGTCTGAAGCTAATTGGAAACTTTTTTATTATAAATTTAGCCAAGATCATGCTCTTCCCAATTTAATCTGGAATCACAAAACACGAGAGGAATTACGAACGGCTTTAGAAAACGAAATAAGAGCGTTTTCTTCTGACAAAGATTTATCGGGTGGAACTCTGATCGCGTGGAATCATCGCGAATTTGAAGTACAGTATCAATGTTTATCGGACGAAGTCAAAATAGGCGATTACTACCTCAGGTTATTACTAGAAAAAGACTCTCCAGACAGTCCTATAAGAAAATCGTAAGTTCAAAATAATAAGATTTTTAAGAAAAATAAAAATTTATTTTACGCTAATGCCTTTTTTAACTATAAATCAAAATTATAGGTATGAATTTTTTAATGATTTGTATCATCGATTTTTATTGACCACAAAAGTAGATATGAAGTGCCTTTGTTTGCAAGCTATGACCATTGTTTATGGAAGATACTATGAAGATATCGGCCCTTTTTCCGATACAAAATATATTGTAGGAATGTTAGAACGTTGTATCGACAGAACGGAGCGGGATCGGCTTGTAATGTTTATCGAAAAACTTATATTACATAGAAGAAATGTTAAGGACATTATGGATCAAAATGGCGTAAGGACTCTTGTAGACTTACTAACTTTAGCGCATTTACATACATCTAGAGCTGTTGTTCCAACTCAGACCAATGTAATAGAAGCTGGTCCCAACCAAGGAATTATAATGGAAAAAGAATGGTATTATAATGACGGGGATAAGCGTAAAGGGCCTATCAGCGTTAAAGATTTGAAAGACTTGTATGTATCAAATCAAATATCACATAAAACAAAAGTATGGGCTCAAGGACTGGACAGTTGGAGAGTATTATCTCAAGTGCCCCAATTAAAATGGTCACTGGTAGCAAAAGGATCCGCCGTAATTAACGAGAGCGATTTGGCAACTTTGATTTTAAATATCTTAATAAAAATGTGCGAGTACTTTCCAAGTCGAGATTCGGATAATGCAGTAATACGACCTTTACCTCGAGTCAAGCGACTTCTATCAGATCTTCAGTGTCTACCGCACATTGTTCAGTTGCTGCTTACTTTTGATCCAGTTTTGGTAGAAAGAGTTTCTATGCTGTTATGTGAAATTATGAGGGATAATCCAGAAATTTCCAAAGTTTACTTAACGGGCGTTTTCTATTTCATCCTCATGTATACGGGTTCTAATGTCTTACCAGTAGCAAGGTTCCTTCAATTGACTCATACCAAACAAGCCTTTAGAGGCGATGACGTAAGTTTTATAATTGTTAACTGGAATTTGTTTGGTATCAAAGAACGACAGTTTATTTAATTATTATTGCGTTGATTACAGAATACGCCATCTGATATCATGCAAAAAAGTATCCTTGGACAACTTTTACCAGATGCTATGATCAGTTACTTGGAAAATCACGGAGCTGAGAAATTCGCACAAATTTTCCTCGGTGATTTCGACACACCTGAAGCAATATGGAATGCCGAAATGCGCAGAATGCTTATTGAAAAAATAGCTGCACACATTGCGGATTTCTCACCTAAATTGAGAAGTCATACTATGTCCAGATATCAATACATACCCATACCTGCTGTAAGGTATCCGCAATTGGAGAAAGAACTGTTCTGCCAAATATTTTATTTGCGTCATCTTTGCGACTCCGTAAAGTTTCCTCAGTGGCCAATACCAGAGCCTGTAAGTTGTTGATTTACGAACAGATGGCCATTTTTTCTAAATTTTTGGCTCTATTCTAATATTCATTAAACTTCAGGTCCAATTATTAAAAGATGTCTTAGAAGCTTGGAAGAAGGAAGTTGAAAAGAAACCTCCTATAATGACTGTTGATGAAGCCTACGTAACTTTGGGATTAAAAGGTGGTCAGCATCATGATGAAGCTATAGTGAGAAAATCTTACTACAAACTGGCACAAATGTATCATCCTGACAAAAATCCTCAAGGCAGAGTAAGTTCAATTTTTTAAAATTACTTTTCATTCATTCAGTTGTGGTTATGACCAAGTTTTATTTGTTTTTCAGGACAAATTCGAAGCTGTTAATCAAGCTTATGAATTTCTCTGCAGCAGATGTTGTTGGTCAGCCGATGGACCAAATCCAGATAACATCGTTCTTATACTAAAAACACAAAGCATACTGTTTCATAGATACAAGGATGAACTTGCTCCTTACAAATATGCAGGTTACCCACAGCTTATAAAAACTGTTAAACTTGAAACCGACGACGAGCGTTTATTTTCAAAAGCAGCACCACTTCTTTCTGCTGCCAGTGAGTTAGCATATCACACAGTTCATTGTTCTGCTCTTAACGCTGAGGAGTTGAGAAGAGAAGGTGGTTTAGATGTTTTATTAGAAGCATACACAAGATGCGTATCTGTCCTGAATAAATCAAGCAAAGCTAACGATGTGGCTGTTCAAGTTTGTACACATATAACCAGATGTTTTGCTGTTGCTGGTTCATTCAGAGGCTGCAGAGATAGGATTGTCGAACTCCCGCAGTTGATCAAGGATTTGTGTAGAGTTCTACATTTCAGGGTAAGTAGAAATAACGAGAACAACAGAAACGTGGTTTCTAACAAAAAATCTGATTACAATGGTTTATTGATTACGTATTTTTATCAATGACAGCATTTAACGAAGCTGTGCTCCGTGGCAACGGAATGTGTATCATCGCTCGCGACTGACAGTGTTCTTCAAATGCAGCTTTTACAATCGGGAGCTTTATGGTACCTATTGCTCTTTATGTTCAACTATGATTATACTTTAGAAGAAGGCGGAGTAGAAAGAAATCAGGACGAAAACAGACAAGAAGTTGCTAATAATTTAGCGAAACAAGCAGTAAGAGCTTGCGCTAGACTCGGAGGTTACATGAAAGGTGAACATGAGACACCCTACAATCCAGTGACAGTAGCGGCTCTGGAAAGCTTGCTAACACCTTATTTAGCCAGACAACTTGCTAACGATAAACCGGAAGAAATTCTTAAAATATTGAATTCTAATTGTTCTAATCCGTATTTGATTTGGGATAACGGCACAAGAGCCGAATTGACCGAATACCTTGAGGGTAAACTTCAGGAAAAATTGGACGGAAATAGTAATTTCGAACATGACTTTACCGACTTTAATTACACATCGCACAAAGGAGAACTTGTTATTGGCGAAATATTTGTTAAAATATTCAACGAACAACCTACTTTCCCTATAGAGGTGAGATTAACATTATTTTTATCATAATTATCAATGTATTTATAATTTGTTAAGATTCAAGATTCAGTTTATAAGTTTTCTCATTAAGATATAGGTTTACCATTTTATATGCGTAAGTAGTGAGCATACGTATATAATAAGTATGCTTCGTGTAACTGGTTTGATGAATTAAAAAAATTATTCAACGATGTAGCATGTCATTTTTTACTAATATAATATAGTAAAATTGTAATTTGTTTTACAGAATCCAAAAGGATTTACAATTGATTTGTTAGATTTCTTGAAAAGATCTGCAGATTATGTTGCCTCTTTACACAGCAACATCACGTTGACAAAGAAAGATCACGAGAATTTAAAATGTATTGTTATGTCTCTTGAGGCTTTAACAAATATCATCAAGAATAATCCTGGTGTGGAAATTCAATGTATTGGACACTTTAAGCTCCTGTTCAGTTTAACAAGTTGCAGTAATTTCAAACCCATACAAAAAGCTGCTCTGCAAGTAATCAACAATGTAACAAAGAATCAAGAATGTGTCAATGACATAGCAGCTAATGAAGTTATTTTGCACTTATTATTGTGCTTGAACAGTCTGAAAGATAGTCAGTTATTGATACTGGAGACACTTTATGCTCTCATGAGTACTACGAAAATTGTCAAGGACGCTTTGAATAAAGGTGCAAAAATTTTCGTTTTATCAACACGTTAATTCATTAAAACTTTTAAGAAATATTTTATTGTTTTTTTTTTTTTAGGGGCAGTAATTTACGTTCTTAATCTTTTTTGCAATTCAACTAACTTGCAAATTCGCGAAACTGCTGCAGAATTATTAGCGAAAATGTCATCTGATAAATTAGCTGGTCCAAAAGTTAAGCTTGATCTGTCCAAATTTTTGCCGAGATTGTTTAGTGAGGCTATTCGCGATGCTCCAAAACAATGTGTACAGATGTTTGAAACTAGACAAGAGAATCCTGAATTGATTTGGGATGACGATACAAAAGCTAAAGTTTCTAGAATAGTGGCTGATCTTAAAGATGAGTAAGACTACAGTTTTTAATACTACCGTAAAATTTATGCCATTGGTTACATTTGAATTCTATGCATAACATTTTTGCAGATACTACAATTTACAATGTCAAAATGCTAATGCTACCCTTAAACTTCCTGACACTCAAAATAATGTTGATACTGTAACTAATGAACCAGTAGTAGGTGGCGTTTACCTGAGATTATTCATATCTAGTCCTGCATGGGCCCTCAGAAAGCCAAAAGAATTTTTAAGTGAATTAATGGATACTACTTTAACTTTAATGTCTAAAGAAAAGACTGATGTAAGCTACGATTTTATAATTTCTCAAATTCAATAATATAATTAAATATTATAATATACACGCGCCATTTTTGTCATATAGTTCGATATGTTAGAACTAGCTACCCAAGCTCTTGTATGCTTGTTGCAAGCTCAGCCAACTTTAGCAGATCAGGTACCTTCTTTGGGACATATACCAAGACTATGCAGACAAATGGCTGTGCAAAATAGTCAACCACCCGTTTACAAATCTGCAATCTTAATACTTCACCAACTTGCAACTAGTGAAGTAAGTTACTGCACACTCTATGTATGTTGATATGAATTTAATTTTAATTCTTGGTTATAATTCATTCTAGATTTGCATATCTTCAATTTGCCAAACAGAATGTATTAGTCCACTGAAGCATGCAATGCAATCAAGAAAAGATATGATAGCAGTGGCATGTGAAACATTAAATAGGCTATTTTCAACCAATGAAGATAGGCTCATTAAACAGGTAACAGATATGCATTATTTTATGTTTAAGTTTAATTTATGCTTTATGTAATTTAATTGGGACTTTTATATTCAAATATAAAAAATTGTTCAAAAGGCTTTGGAAGCAGAAATGGTTCCATATCTATTAAATATTTTGGAAGGCCGCTTGGATATCCTTGAAAATCCTGCAACTACCAAAGCACAAATAGTTAAAGCCTTGAAAGCCATGACAAGAAGCTTTACTCTTGGTGAAAAAGTCAGTGCTATACTTGAAAAGTCTAGTATATGGTCAGAATATAAAGATCAAAGGCATGATTTGTTTATTTCAAATACATCGATGAGTGGCTACCTTACAGGTAAATTTTGTAATTATCATTTTCATATGCTATTATTTTTAGTTAATATTACTATTATTAAAATACTTTACTATTGTATTCATTATTATAGCTGGTACACCTGTGTCGGCTGGTTACTTAACAGCAGGGCCAAGTGCTTCAATCCCAACTGGACCACCACCAGTAGACAAAGAAGAAAGCATTGTAAATAGAAAGGACAGCATCTGATACAGGTAGCAACTAAAAGGTATTCTCCAAACAGTAAAAGTTCTCACCATTGACACTAATGACAGTTCAATGTTTTGGTGCAGCAAAACTACTTTATCTGTGATTTTAATAACTTTTAAAATATGAACAAAGGTGTTCATTTGAAATTTCTTCCTAATTTTGAATTTTTCAAAACTATATAGTTGGTCTTTGAATTAAAAAAAAAAAAGCATATTATAGTTAGTATTTTTTTTTCAGTAACAGAAATAGTACATATTTTACTTACAAACTTGAAGTTTGAAGTTATATACATATTCTAAATACAATATCATATTAATTTGTCGATTAACTTATTTCTTTTTGAGAAATTTTTGATAAACTCTGCAAATACCCAAAAATTGATTTTTGAAGACGCTAACCAACATATTTACATAACGTCTGCAATGAAATAAAAAATCAATACATCGAGAACAATGAGTTAAAGTAGTCATTAGGGTTCATCTTATTCTGTGATAACAGGATTGCACAGTAAAGTGGATTATGCATGAGCTTGTATGCTCTCTGTAATTACAACTGTGAAGAAATAATGGATCTTGAACGAAAACATTCATTTTGGATCAGTAAAGTTCAATGAATATTTATTTCTATAAACAGATTTATTTCTGTAAATGATTATACTACATATCTTTTTCTGTTTTATTATTATTATTATTATTATTATTATTATTATTATTATTATTATTATTATTATTGTAGTATATAAGTCTTAAAAGTATTTTGATATGATATGAAGTATGATCTTGCATTTACACTGTGTAAGCTTGTAAGATTGTCAACCTTATACCGAGTTTTTTTATAAATTTATATTACAATTTTATAATGAAATCAAAAATAATTTTCTTTGATTTTTAATTTAGATAAACAGCTTTAAATATATTATTAGTCTGTGGTATAAATAATCTTGTTATCACACTTCTGAAATCTTTATACTGAAGTTTTATAATGATCCCGTTTGTATGTAAACGAAAAAAATGTTAACATATTAAAAACTCGGTATTGAAAGATTGTAGAGTTTTGGATAACTGTTTATGTTGCAATATTTACAGAGCTGTCCGCCGAAAAATGCAATATTAAAAAAGAATTCTATAAATTGCCCGTGAATCGCCTGGAACAAATGTCCGATTTAAGTAGGTTCTACTTTTATACACGATTTTGCGCGATCGCAACGTAGCAAAAAAATAAATACAATGTATAGATTTGTAGTATAACTATACAATATATGAATATAAATATGAATATAAGTAGCAGGGTATTTATAAAAAACTTTTGCAACTGTCTTAAAAAAAGCTGTAAATATATATATAAATATATATATATGTTTATACGTATATATGATATATACATATATATGTATACATATTCATATAAAATTACAATAAATCACGTTTTTATATTTATTAAGATAATGTTCAATATTTTACAAAGAATATCGACTAATAACTACCAACACACGATTTATTTCACTTGTTACATATTAACGGAGTCAATTATTCCAAATATTTTGATCAGAAGTTACGTCCTGTGAACCCGTGTAAATAAATGACATTTAAATACGCAATCATACCATGCATTACTGATTTTAAATGTATTACTTATGATTTTTGTATAAAGTCAAAAACTGAGGTAGATATTCTATATTACAAATATTCGACGTTTCATTATAATCACTAAATGATAATATTGAAAATAGAAAAATGCGTGATATGAGTAGATTTCAAATAATATGAGGGATTGTTAGAATATTCGAATTTATTCTGTCATGCTTTAGAAAACATCGATGCTGAGTAGTAGGTTCTCGTAAAAGTTCCGACAAATTTAAGTATTCGTTACCTGTAAAGGTGGTTAACAGCTTATCGAGTTGCTGTTTCAAATTGTAAAACGTCGGTCTGTTGAGAGGATTTTCATGCCAACAAGAACGCATTATTTCATAGCTGGAAGGAATAAAAAGTTTAAAGGAATTCTATAATAATAGTTGTACTGACGTCTTAAAAAAAAAAAAAAAAAACAAACAAACAAAAAGAAATACCAACAGCTGAAATCCACAGTTGGATGGGCGTTCCATTCGATATCCTGATTTCAGAAAATGCAGAATTTCGCAGCATGGCAGTCCTGGATAGGGATTACCTCCTAACGTCACTATCTCGTAAAGAAGAACGCCAAAAGACCAACTGTTGAAAGAATCTAGATATCATATTCGTATCCATTGAAGAGCTCTGAGTGAATTATTGAAAAACAAGTTACTCACACGTCGCTGTGAGTTGTGTAGACCTGATGAGTAAGGGCTTCAATAGCCATCCACTTGATCGGTAGCTTCCCGTTGGTTTGTTTTTTATAAACATTCTCTTGGTATATATCGCGGCTCAGGCCGAAGTCCGAGATCTTGACAGTTTGATCGGCGCAAACAAGTACGTTTCTAGCAGCTAAATCGCGATGCACTATGCGATTTGACGATAAGAATTCCTGTTGGCGTTGGGATTAATTTGTTCAATGCAAAATAGCTTGAGATTGTTGAAAAAAAAGTTTGTGTTGTGTACTTGTGGCTTACCATACCAGATGCCACTTGTCGAGCAAAATTTAGCAAGTCCTCGGGATTGATCTTGTTCTCCACTCCAGATTCTAAAAATACGTTTATTCATAAGTCTGTCGAGCTTGGTCGCGAGGGCAAAGAAGTACTTTACCATGAAAGCGTTAATTTACCTTGTTGAATGTCGTATAAGCGGTTGTTGATTGCAAAAGCAAAATTGTTGCTTTCTCGCTGGACTTGATAATTAAGGTAAAATGTAAGTGTTAATTGTTGATTATATCGATAAAGTCGTTAATCAATCAAGTTGAAAAAATAGAGTTCTGTCAAAACAATCGAATATTCAGCACTATTTAATTTTTAAACAAATTTTGCAAATGTTCGTTCGAGCGTGGAATCGATCAAGTTGTAAAATTTGAACGTAACTTACAAATTGACGGCGGCCCATTGGATTCGGCTGAGCGATTGACTTTTTTGAAAA
Organism: Trichomalopsis sarcophagae; assembly: GCA_024372645.1. Lineage (NCBI taxonomy): Eukaryota > Metazoa > Arthropoda > Insecta > Hymenoptera > Pteromalidae > Trichomalopsis > Trichomalopsis sarcophagae. The sequence continues at coordinate 8,349,629 of QLSS01000001.1, forward strand.
CTGCCGTCATCATCTCCTCTAGTATCTGAAAAGAGCCAGGTTGCCGTCAATGTTCCAGCTGGGAATGTCGTGCATGCAAGATAAACTGATTTGCTAGTCACCGTTCGCAAGTACGTCTGCAGATCGCCTTTACTGCAAAACTCGACGACGAGGAGAGGCTGCTTACTCAAAGTGCAGCAGCCAATGATCGAAACGATATTCGGATGGTTGCCGGCAGATTTCATCAACGCGATTTCCCTATGAAAGTTTTGCACGTCGTCAGAGCTTGCATCTTCTGCAAGAATAAACAAAATGTCGGCTCGTTACGTAAAATGGCACACAGAGCCGTTACACAACGTTGTAATTCGTATGCACGCAAATCTTACCCCGAAGCATTTTGACAGCGACTTGGATTATTTTCTTTTTATCGTCTTGCAAGGTAGCCAGCTTGACGACTCCGCTGATTCCGCTTCCTAACATTTTTTTTATCGACAAGCGATCCACTTGAATTTCAAATTTGTCTCTCAGCTTGTTGTTGTCCTCTGCCTCGTATGGTGATAGTGTTTTCAGAGGACCTTTTATATCTTCAAAGCCGCAGGCTTTTCGATTGATGTTCTGAAAGGTTTGCGCGCACAAATGTCAAGATATTCGATGACAAATGAAATTTTGAGTCGCATTTTTACCTCGAAAAAGCTGTACTGACAGGAATGCCCCTTCATTCTCTTGTAACGAATGTAGGTGTAGCCGAATACAACGATCAGTACAAGAGTCGTCAGCGTTGAAATGGCTATGATGAGCTGAGATTCCACTGAAATGATGCACGTACATTATACTCAATGTATAAGTAGACAAAATTAATTTTTTACCCGTTAGCCTGGTCGTAGCAGTAATCAATTTCCATTCCAAACTCGTCCCTCCCTCGGACTCGGCAAGAATAGCAATTTTGTATTGACGGCTTAGCACTACTTTTGGAACGTCGACCGTGCTTTCGTTCTGTAAGCAGTTAATGACAAATGCCGATAAAAGTAGCCCATAGCTAAGGCATTTGCGCAGTAAGAAAAATGCCTCTCCTCGGCATTGACCTACCCCAGAAACGGTCACTTCGACACTGCTATTTTCAAAATCTAGCGGTTGAACAATGACGGTATAATTATCGGGTTGCAGTTCGGGTTCCTCCCAAGCAACTTTGAAATCGACCGCATTTTTATTCGACTGATAGGCGACAACGTGCAGCCCAGTTACTGCTGCCGGAGCTGCGAAACATTGCATAATCAAAAGTACTTATAGTATTGGGCGACACATCGATAAAAGTGTACTTGCCACAGACGCTTAGATTGCGATGCACAGACAGACAAGAAGGCGTTTCGAACGTTAACGTTGCGTTCTCACTTTGTCGCGAGCCCAATTCATTTCTCGATACAACGTAAACCGTATTATTTCTGGCATAATTCAAGTGTCGTAATTCCAAACTGTACTCGCGAGCCTGTTATCACAGAGAATTAAGTATCAACAGCGTCTGTTTAATTGTAAACACGCAAAATTTTTTTCAATGTCTTACCGCGTCGAGCTGATACTGATACAAGTCGTGCTCTCCGCCCCAGTGTATCACATTGTATTGACAATTAAGATCTAGATACATGGTAAACCGTGTTATTTTTACAATTGTATCAATAATATATAACGGTTAATATTTTCGAAATTTCGTTTTATGGTACACCAATGCAGATAGTAGAGAAATAGGTACTTTACCATCAGCGGGAATGATATCCAAGCGTGCTTGCAACTGGCCTGGTCTGTTTTTATTCGCGTTTATTTCGCTAATTGATAGGTTTTTTACTTCGATCGGAACGTACGTCTCTGCAAGGAATGTTTAAGTGGCTATTACACGTTTCCTGGTTAAAATCGACCAGTCAATAATGTGTAAAAGGAAAATGTCACGTACACTATTTTCCTTATTAAATACACAGACACAGACAGAGACCTAAAAACTAGAAGGTTTTATTTATTGCTTACCGGCGTTTGTTTGAAACCATTCTGTGATTTCCGGTAAAGAAACTCCTTGGGAAGTTACTTTACGAATGCGATATCGATATCGATGCCTTGGCATTAAGTTCGCGGACTCGTAAAAGCGATTCTTGCTCTGGAACGAAAAAAATGACAACGTTAATATTTGGTACGACCGCTAGGTTTGGGTTTGGCTAGGTGCAGTAGTTGTGATATTACTATGATCGGCGACGTCCAATTGTCATAGAAACTATCGAGAGTTTCAATAACGTATATTCCAGCTCGGTGCTTTAGAACCAAACGATTGGCATCCTTGCATTGGAGATGAATATTTGACTCGGAGGATTTTTGCAGATATGGAATATCTGCGAAATCAAAGTGCGTTTATCCTGTGCAATGTGCCACGCGTATAAAAAGATGATTATTACCTGTAACGTTATTGCCTGCCGAGTGGCATTCTTCGATGCATTTTAAATCCTAAAATAATTGAAATATTAATTCTACAGATTTACGAACGAAAAAAAGAAAAGAAAAAAAAAAAAAAAAACACGTTTTTGGAGCGATATAATCAGTAAACTTTACTTTTATTATATGCGCACTTCTTTCCACTACATGGAAAATGAGCGAGAGAAATAAATTTAAATGTATAAACTACACCGAAGCAGAGCAGCTTGAGCGCAACTCGCGATGCGCGATGTATATCGATGGAATTCATCAATGCCAAAATCTATGAATGTTCAAGTTTAACTGACTTTCAGGATTTCGCCTCTTTATTTAAGTTAATTAATTATTATTATACATCATCAGACTTGCAACAACCTTCCCGGCGCGCTTGAGCTTTATTCGAAAAGCTATATACAATAGAGCATTTCGTAATCACGCTACGCACACACGAGTATAGCATCCGCATTTGTCTGGCGTTATTTGCTAGTACGTACGGTTTCGGTTGCGATCGCGCACGCACTTGTATATACAAAACACTTGTTCAATTATTGCGTCACGAAATTCGGCGAAAGAAGCGCCAAGCCAAGAAGGGCGATTCCGGATGGGCTCGCTTTAATTCTACTTCAAGTATATCAAGTATATAAGGTCGTCGAATAACTTACGTCGGGACATCGCGCTTGGCACAGCGCGAGTCGCAAGCTATCCTCCAAAAGCGAGGCTCGGACCTGAAGCAGCCAAAGGACCGGGACGCAGAGGGACGGCCACGACGACCACCTCATGCTGCAAGTGGAAGCTGCTGAGAAAGCTTTGGCGGCCTCAGCGCTCGCAGACGAACGAAAGCATCGACGACGTAAGACCGGGGCTCCCGTTCGGCTCGATCACTTATACCGCACTGATGCTTCGTTTTCGCGAAAATCTTCTTTTTCTGCGCTTGCCGCGCTCGCTCTCGATCTGCTCATGCAAGCGCGCTACCTTATACTTTATATACCTACTTCGTCGTACTGCGACGCTTATATATGCCTTATGCCCGTTCTCGGCTCAGCTGCGTGCGAGAGATTATTGCCATAGGCTATATAGTACAAGTACTCAGGTGTTCGGCTATGGCTATTATCGACGAGTGCGCTCTTTTTAGATTTCCCCTCTTTTTCTTTGAATTTTATCCTCTACCTATAATATACGACACGTGCGAGCCCCCCGCCTCTAGTTCACATCGATATTTTTTCTATATTACGCTCCCACCGCTCTTCGCAACAATTTTTATCGACTCTTTTTTTGTTTTTAAGTCTACTTATGTATATGTATCACGCGATCGAGTTGTATTACCCGCCGAATTTTTGCATACCCGCGTGCGCCATAATTGTTTATATATATATAGCTCTAGCTGCAGGATATACACATTACATATACATAATACACACGCATAAAATATGGTGAGAAAAAAAACTTGAGCACTTGAGCTTAATTGTTATTTTCTGAGAAGTGCTCGAGATCCTCGAAAATCGGACAAAGCTACATTATAACAAAGTACCATAAATCGTAAAAAAAAAGTATTTATTTAATAGTCTACATGTTTATTGTTGTTGCTTTACATTAAATTATCAAATAATCCACACACTATCTAGAATAATTGGCGTTGATGTAGTGGAACAGGAAAACCAAGAAAAACAGCGTAACTCCCAAAATATTGGAGAAAATAGCCAACTGCACGTCAGTGATCATCTGCAACGTAGTGTTTATTTTATTTCATTCATAATTTCAAGACAAATAATCAACTTTAGTTATTAGCTAGATGAATCATTATACTTATTACCTTGAGATAATTATTGCTGCCGGTGTTTATTTGTCAATTTCACAGGAAATCCAAGTTATTTATTTATACTGACGTATTGGTTGAGCTTTCGTTCTAACCTCAAAACGGCTCCGAGCTCCGTACTGAGCAGGCCGAGAGTATCTAAGCTTAGGACGCCACGTACGTGTCGTTCATTGATTCCCAACACACTCAGCTGATTCGTCGAATTGTCGGCGCACCCTTATGTTTAAAATGGACAAAACTGTATTTACACGCACCTATATCTATATGGCCTATATCCTATATCTATAACGATGCAGGTATATAATTGTATATGTATTTTGAAACGAGAAATTTTATTTTTTGAAAACTTGCTTTTGACGTGACACTTATTACGACGTTGAGTTGCTGAGAATGATATTCTGTCGTTTTCAAAGGTACCAACTTCGTAGTGCGGGACGCAGGTTATAATTTCTGCTTACAGTCGACGACGCGGCAAGTGTCTGCGAGTGTGGCAAAGTTGGTACCTTTCTCCACTCGTGCTTCTGTATATATAAGATTGTGAACCTACCACAGTCTCGCCATTGGGGACGCTGTCATTGTACATTGCATAGCAAATCACATGGATACCTGCCTTAATTTTTCGCTTTATAGGGGTTAGTCACATATAGGCGTCACTAACATTGTAAATTGTTTTTTGTGGTAGACGATTCGTATAGATAAGAATCAAATAGCGTAGTACTGTTCCTTTTCATTTCTGTAAATACTAAAGCTCTTTGACAGAGATAAATACCTGCACTAAAGCGTATTTTTCAGTTTTCTGTCATGGCACTAACAAGATATTAATAGATGAACGTTTTAAAGTCGTTACGGTAAAATTACTCTTGACATTTCTATTTTTGTAATATTGCAGCCAATACTTAATAGTGAAAACAAAAATAATAGTTCATTTTTTAAACGTGCAGCGGATTGTTGGGCGTATGCGAGTATACGTGAATGTGGAGTACACAAGGTGCAACTTGAAATAAAGTGATCTAATCTCGTCGATTTGAGTAATAAATCTGCATAGAATGATTGTAAGCCTAAATAACTTGGTCGAAAAATATTAGAAACGTACTAAGCGACTAATTTTATACGTAATTTGAGCTTGGATAAGATATACCTGTCATTGGAGTCAATTTTGAATTATAGGTTAATTCGAAAAATTATTTCTCTTTTCCAGTTGTATAGTCCTGGCTCAATACTAAACTGACTTGCAACTGCGAAGACTGTTTTTATGAATGCAAAATCTGTGTACAGATAGTCAAGATGATCACTTTAAGGGGTAAACTGAAAAAAGAGCCCGATATGTCGAACAAATCCCAGGATATTGGAAAGCGTATTTCAATCAGAGATAAATTGCTCATAAAGGAAGTATGTCTCGATTAATTTTAAATATACGTTTCTCATTTTACGACCTATGCTTCATCGTAAATTTTTCATTTTAGGTACAGGAAATGGAACAAACCTTACCCTCAACGTGTCAAGTTACTTTCAGTGATCCACACTGTCTATACGAATTTACCTTGATGATTGCTCCTGATGAAGGGTACTGGTGTGGAGGTCGCTTCTACTTTGAAATTCATATTCCAGAAGAATATAATATGATCGTAAGATCTCGTGTACAAGATTGTATGCATTCTCAGTATTCTAATCCTAGAATAAAATGTCATTTTTATTTTAGCCGCCAAAAGTGAAATGTCTGACAAAATTGTGGCATCCTAACATAAATGAAGATGGTGACGTGTGTCTGTCGATACTTAGACAGAACAGTATAGATGGAATGGGATGGGCGCCTACGCGTAAACTAAAGGACATTGTCTGGGGCTTGAGTTCTTTATTTACGGCAAGTGTATTTTTTGTCAGATTCTCAACTCAATATTTGTTAGAATGAGATATTTATTTTCAAACTTTTTGTAGGATTTACTCAACTTTGATGATCCCTTGAATAGAGAAGCAGCTGATCTATTTTCAAAAGACAAGGAAATGTTTGGTATAAAAGTTAAGGAATATTTAGTGCAGTATGCCAAAAGATGATTGAAACTCGAAAGTCTTCAATGCCGAGAAACTGGATCTCCCGAATCTAGTGTTCTGTGTAGAATCATGATGATGACTATGAACATTATTCAAATAATTGTAAATTATATTTATTAACAAACAGCAGTTTGTTTTAATGCTACTAATAACTCTGTTACTTAAAGAGTGGCCACATAATGACTAAGATATTTTTCCTTTGAATTAAGATTGAAGTATTCGTCATACTGCTTCATTTTGCAAGATGAGTGATTTGTTAAATTTTTTAGTACTGGTATGCATTCGATTTAGTGATGTATAATATTTGAGAGCCGAAAAGTGCATAAAACAGTAAACTATTGTTAATCTGGATGCGAAGAAACTGATAATTTTTTGCAATGTACTCGATTTCTGCGAATAATTTGTCATGCGATTTTCTACTACATGAATGTATACTGCAGCTTTGCGTGGCTGGAGAAAGTTAGAAGAGTAGTATAGAGGTGTGAGTGAGGCGTTTTTCGTTTATACTGAAACATCTTGCAGCGCTGTAATGCAGATGTAAATTGATATGTAAATAAAGGAGACTATTTAATATCAAAAGAAGAAAGAACTGAGTAACTTTTTCACAGGTTTAATGTAGAGTAAAAATCTTAAAAGCAGACTTGACAGTTTGTTTTATTGGCGTATTGTATTTCGTGCTCGTAGTTACAAATCAAAATGAGAGATGCAATTTTAAAGCGCTTATTTTAATTCGAGCGATAATTGGAGAATCGAAATGTTTAAGGTGTCAGGCGAGACTCGAGATCGTAAGAAATACATAGGCACGAATAGTAATGACAATAACTAGATAGAACAAGAAGCTGGCTTATTTCTTTTGGCACAATGGTCGGGTACGCGACGAGAGGATAACAGACAAAGGAGGGGGAAGAAGTGGGGGAGAAATAAAAATTCGGTCGGTGTATGTCGGTCCCATCAGAAGGCGGTGAGCAGCTCGTCCTGTATGCTCGTCGATCTGGCCAGCTGGCGTTGCGTTCCGAAGGCCTCGTCCAGGCCCTGGGCCTGGCTCGCCTGCTTGCGCTTCTCCTCGTGGTACTCGTCGCAGTAGTCCTTGAGCCGGTTGCCCAGGAATATCGTTCGCTCGCGCTTCTTGATCATGTACTCCGTGGGCATGAGCCACCTGTGCTCGTGGCACTCCTCAGCCGTCGGTCGTTTGCTGCAGGCAGGCAGGCAAGAGAGAGGACAGTTATTGCACGACGAGCTGTGTGCAAGCGCGTATACGAGGTATAAGACGGGCCACTCACCTGGGCGAGCGCTTGAAGAGGAGCATGAGGAAGCGCGTGGCCTCCTGGCTGAGCTCCTTGTAGAGGTACTCGAAGCGGTACCTGACGAAGCTGATGTTCTGCCTGGTCTCGTTGGCGTCGTTGCCCCGGAAGGGCGAGACCCCCGAGAGCAGGACGTAGGCGAGCACGGCCACCTGCCAGATGTCCGACTGGGGGTAGGCCGGCTCGGAGTTGGTCACCTCGGGCGAGGCGTACTCCGGGTGCCCGAGCCGCGGCACCTGGCAGCCGAGCTTGCTGACCCTGCGCGCCGAGCCGAAGTCGACGAGCTTGACCTGGAGCGAGCGCACCGAGGCCATGACGACGTTGTCCGGCTGGACGTCGAGGTGGCAGATGCCCCGCCAGTGGAGGTACTGCAGCGCGTCGAGCAGCTGGCCGACGACGCCGGCGACGCAGGCCTCGGAGTACTCGTGCCGGCTGGCCAGGTAGCTGAGCACGTCCGCGCCCTGGAGCTTCTCGAGGACGAGGACGGCGACGGGGGAGCCGCGCGGCCGGTAGGCCGCCTCGAGGAGGGCGATGCGCTCGTGGCAGAGCGTGCGCAGCGTCTCGAACTCGCGCTCGACGCGCTCCTCGGTCTCGGGCCGCAGCTCGAGGATCTTGGCGACGACGACGCGGTCGGTGGCCCGCTCGATGCCCTTGGCCACCAGCGAGAACTCGCCCCGGCAGATCTCCGAGACGAAGCTGTAGCGCTCGGAGAGCCGGGCCTCGCGCTCCCAGTCGCGCGCCGGCTGGGCGCCCTCCGCGGCGTAGTCGAGCTGCGGGCGCGGCTCCTCGGCGGGCACCTCGCGGCCCGACTCGGTCAGCTGCTGCAGGTGCCGCATCGCCCGGCTCAGCTGGACGCGCGGCACCTCCTCCTGCCTGGCGCGCGTCTTGCTCAGCTTGCTCGGCACGCCGTGCTCGCTCCAGCCGAGCCGGTTGCGCGCCGCCAGCCGGAAGTTGTAGCTCGTGTTGGGCTTGAGGTCGTGCACGAGGAAGAACTCGTGGTCGATGTTGCGCGCCACGTCCTGCCACTCGATCGCGTCGCCCTGCCGGCACTGCAGCCCGTAGCAGAGGATGGCCGAGTTGCCGTCGTACTTGGGCTGCTTCCAGCGCAGCAGGATCTCGCTGTCGGAGGCGTCGCAGACCTCGGGCGAGTCGGGCGCGCAGGGCAGCGTGGCGTTGACCAGCCGCGCCCGGGCGACCGTCTGGCCGAGCTTGTTGCGCGCCACGACCTTGTAGATGCCGGCGTCCTGCTCGCGGGCCGGGTTCAGGCTGAGGATCGAGCGGCCCTCCGCGTCCTCGGTCACGCGCACGCGGTTGCTCTCCTGCAGGACCATGTCGCTCTTGAACCACTGGACGACGGGCCGGGGCTCGCCGACGGCCAGGCAGCTCAGCTGGGCCGGCTCGCCGTCCTGGATGCCGCGCTGCTGGGGCTTCTCGCGCAGGAACGGCGGCTGGCCCTGCTGCTTGCTCTCGAGCATGGCCTCGACCTCGGCGTAGCTGTCGAGCCGCGTGCCGAGCTCGTGGCGCAGCCGGCGCACGCCCGGGGCCTCGAGGCTGCCGTACGTGTTGATGCGCGCCTTGCGCTCGTCGTCGATCTCCTCGTCCATCACGTCGGTGAAGCGCCGCCGCTCCCTGATGATCGGCGTCTGCGGCGCGGGAGATATATAATAGCGCGTCATACCTTTACAATTTCGTGTACAATTTCAAAATTCGGACTCACCCTCCAGTCGTAGCCCTCGTCGGAGAAGGCGCGCGGGAAGCCGGTGCCGCGCCTGTTGGCCACCTTCGTGTACTCGCGCAGCCTCACCGGGAAGTCGGTGTCGCGCAGCTGCAGCAGGTACGTGTCCGGGCCGTTCTGGTAGCTGCGAAGCGAGTCGGCCCGCCTTAGTGCGAGGGCCTTACATACATTATACCTCACATACATTGCATTTTCTACTCACTGGCTCTCGCTCTTGACGATGCCGATTTCCGTGTCGATCGGCTCCCGCGACGGCACTCGGTTCTCCCAAGCCTTCTTGCCGACGGGCGTGTACGGCCTACTCTCGGGACTACTCCTCTCGGGCGTGTACTTGTGGCCCGGCGGATAGACCATCTTGGAGGGGTGCTCGAACGCGCTGCTCAGCCGGCGCTTGCGGTACCAGGTGCGGCAGGAGGCGTTCCTGTACCAGTCCCTGTAGAGGACGTAGTAGTTCTTCAGGTGCTCCGAGGGAATCTTGTAGCAGTCGGTGGCCGGCCGGTCGGAGGGCCTCTGCAGCCAGGGGTGCCGGAGCGCCGTCTCCGCGTCCATCCGCCGCTCGGTCTGGTACTCGAGCAGCTTCCTGATAAAGTCCTTGGCCTCCTCGGAGATGTGGCGCCAGCGCTCGTCCTCAAAGTTCCACTTGCCCTCCTTGATCCTGCTGAGGGTCTCGCGGTCGTTGACTCCGCGGAACGGCGAGATTCCGCTGAGCAGGATGTAGCTGATGACGCCCGTGCTCCACATGTCCGCGCCGTAGTCGACGCCCTCGCCGTTCGGCACCTCCGGCGGCACGAACTCCGGCATGCCGTACATCAGGGTCATCAGCTTGTTGCGGACGATTCGCCGCGCCAGGCCCAAGTCGCCGATCTTCAAGTCGTCGCCGCCCGAGTGGGATATCAGCAGATCGCTCAGCTGCGAACGAGCACACCGAGGCAATGAGTAGCTATTATACATTATATATAGTGCTAGGAGCGCGCAATATAACGCCTATACCGTCAGTCCAAGATGTGCCCATCCGGATTTGTGCATGTAGTCGAGCCCCGTGAGCAGCTGGCGAACGTAACCGGCGATCTCGTACTCGGTGTAGAACGGATTCCTGCCGAGGCTGTCGACGAGTTCGCCGCCTCCGGCCCTGCGTTCGTGCTCGAGTCAAGGATCGACATGCCTGTACAGTTGGCTGAAAAGGCAGCAGCAAAGGCAAAAGCAAAAGCAAAGGCAATATAATAAAGGATACAGCTCGGTGACGAGGGTGACCGAGCGCTCGGTCTCGTACGCGTCGTGCAGGCGCAGCAGCTTCTTGTGGTTCAGACTGTTCATGGCGTCCATCTCGTTGAACATGAGCTGCCTGAGCTCGGGTCCGCCGTGCATGAGCTTGGCCGCGTAGTTGTTGCCGCTGGATCTCTCGACCGCGTGGTAGACGACGCCCTGGGTGCCGCGTCCGAGCTCGTCGCCCAGATCGTAGTCCTCGCCGAAGGGCTTCTGGCGCGCCTTCACGTCGGCCTTGATCGTGTAGTTCTTGTAGCGCCAGTCGGTCTCGGTCTCCTCGATGTGCAGCATGGCCGAGCTCGAGGCGCAGCCCGCCACGTTGCGCGCCGACAGCGAGTAGAGGCCCTCGTCCTTGAGGATCGCGTCCTCGATCAGGAGGATCGAGAGGTCTGGCTCGACGAACTGGATCTGCGGCGAGAAATCAGAGCTCGAGAGTCGGAAATCGAAGCTGAGAGCTGAGCCGAAGGCTCTTTATCCTGACCTTTATCCTGCTCGAGGGGGCCAGCGGCTTCCAGTCCTTGTACCACTTGAGCTCGGGGTACGGCACGCCGGTGACCCTGGCCTCGAACCTGCCGCTCTTGCGCACCATGCTGTAGGCTTCCTCGGGCCTGGCGATGAACCTGGGGTACTCGGCGATCTCGAGCTGGACCCTCTGCCTGGCCTCGCCGTGCTCGTTGCTCGCCACGGCCTCGTACTCGCCCACGTCGCGCTCCAGCATCTTGTTGATGAAGAGCGTGGCCTGGCCGTTGCGCGTGTAGGTGTAGTCGTACCTGCCGCCCGGCTCGATCGGCTCGCCCTTGAAGTAGTAGCTCATCTTGGGCTTGGGGTATCCGTAGACGAACCAGAAGAGCTTCGAGTTCTGGTTCTTCAGGCCGTACTGGGTGTCGAACTCCTGGCGCAGGAAGCGCGGCGCTTGGGCGTAGTTCTCGTGGGGCGGCCTCTCGATGTCAAAGTCCTTGGGGAAGTAGGGACTGGTCTCCGGGCGGAAGTCGATGCCCGGCGGCAGGTACGGGTAGAACTTGGGCGGCTCCGGCTCGAGCTTGGCCCTGTACGTCTGGGCGTACGGCGAGGGCTCGCTGATCCCGTACTTGTTCTCGACGCGCACGCGGAACCGGTAGTCGCGGAACGGAACGAGGTTGCGGATGTCGCAGACGCAGCCGCGGACGCCGCTGCGCGCGCTGAACCAGTCGCCGTCCGGCAGCTCGCACATCTCGACCTGGTAGGTAACCGGCAGCCGAGGCATCGACGGGATCGACGGCTTCCACGAGAGGGTCAGGTGGCGGTCCATCATGCGGCTGATGATCGGCCGGTCGGCCAGCGGCAGCGGGATGCCGGACTTGCGGTACCGGTCGTACTCGGCGTACTGATCGACCAGCCTCTTGCTTCGCGGCTCCATCGCTGTGGCGGGTCAGATCCCGAATGAGTACATCTATGGAGGGATATGGCGAATATGGCGGATATGGCGAGCTACTCACATTCGAAGAGCATTTCTCCGCTCGACTTGGCTTCGCCGTAGGGATTGAAGATGCGCAGAGTGTACTTGCCCGCGTCGTCCTCGTCGACGTGGTAGATGCTCATTCTGAGCAGGCCAGCGCCCTCGCTCTCCATGAGGATGCGATCCGTGGGCCAGAGCTTGGTGTCGTCGCGGTACCACTCGTACTCGGGCTCGGGGTAGCCCGTCACGCAGGCCGTGAACTTGGCCGTCATGCCCTTGTAAACCTCGCAGTCTCCGAGCCTCTTGAGGAAGGACGGCGGCTCCACCTTCTGCTTCTTGTCCCTGCGAAACGGTCGATTCCTGCATCGCACTGGACGAGCACAGCTATTAATTATATCGTGTACAGGTTGCGCTACTCACAGCTCTTTGACGACCGCGAGGGCAGCCTCGCACTCGGCCCTGCCGTCCTTGTTCTCGGCTCTGCACTTGATGCGCCCGCAGTCGGCGTACGTGCAGTCCTTGACGAAGAGGCAGCAGGCTTCGCCATCGCGCTTCATCTTGTACTTGCCGTCCGCCGGGGAGATGGGCTTGTCGTTGAAGTACCAGCTGACGTCGGGCTGCGGAATGCCGCTGACGCGGGCCGCGAACTTGGCGTCGCAGCCCATCTGCTGCTGCAGGTCGCTGAATCTCTGGGTGAAGTTGGGCGCCTGGAAGATCTTGCGCACCGAGACGTTGGCGCTGCTCTTGTCCGAGCCGTGGGGGTTGCGCAGCTCGCAGGCATAGAGGCCGGAGTCCTTGCCTTGGCTGGGGTTGATCTCGAGGCCGACCTTCCTGCCGTCGCAGCTGACGATGCCGCGCTCCGAGGCCTGCAGAGGCTTGCCGTCCTTGGTCCAGCTGACCTCTGGCACCGGGTTGCCCCCGATCAGGGCTTCCAGGCTCAGAGGCTCGCCCTCCACGACGCTCGCGTCGCGCAGCGCCGAGAGGAACTGCGGCTTCTCCTCCGGCTCGGCGCCGTTGCTCTTGCCCAGCACGGCCAGCTGGGCCTTGCTGCATTCTTCGCCCTCGCTGTTGCTGGCCGTCACCGCGTATTCGCCCGCGTCCGCGGGCCCGGCCTTGTCGATGAGCAAGGCCTGGCTCCCGTCCGGCAGATTCGCGATCTTGACGTGCTCGCCGTCCGGGACGATCTGTCGGCATGAGTGATCCTCGTATAATACGCGCCCGAGTATAACAGCGGCAAACGCTTACCTCCTCTCCATTCTGAGTCCATTTGAGGGTCGGCGCAGGCTTGCCCTCGAGCTTGACCTGCAGCTTAGCCGGGAAACCCTCGACCACGCTCATCGGCTGGAGCGTGGCGACGAACGCCGGGGGCTTCTCGCGCTCCTCGACCTCGACATTCGAGCTCCCAGTCACCTCTCCCAGCTCGTTGGAAACGACGATCGAGTAGAGGCCCGCGTCCTCCGGGCGCAGCTTGTCGATCGTCATGCCGATCAAGCCGTTCGGATCGTTGCTGAAGTAGATCTCCTTCGAGGGTCTCAGCGGCATGCCGTCCTTGAACCACTGGACCGTCGGGTTCGGGAAGGCCACGACCTGCACTTGGAGCTTCAACGGCTCGCCGACCATCGCCTTGACGTCCTCCAAGCCCTTCTTGAAGTACGGCTCCTTGGACTCGGCTGCGGAAAGACGGGCGTTAGTCGGCGCGCTTATAGGGAGATATATAGATCGAGGATAGTGGGAGCAATGCTCACGGCGAACGGCGACGGCGCACTGCGAGGGATTGTCACCGCCGGTGTTGGAGGCGACGATCTTGTAGGCACCGGAGTCGGTGGGCTTGACCCTCTCGATGGAGAGCCTCATCGTGCCGTCGGGCAGCACGTCGATCTTGGTGCGCTCGTCCGGCACGAGGACCTCGCCGTCCTTGTACCAGGCGACGATGGGGATCGGGCTCCCGTCGCACTTGGCCAACAGCTCCAGCGGCTCGCCCTGTTCCAGGTCCAGCGAGGGCGGCAAGCTGCGGAAGAACTTGGGCGGGAAGCGCGTGAGCGAGAGCTCGCAGACGCACCTGGCCGATCCGGCCATGTTCATCGCTTGGACGGTGTAGTTGGCGGCGTCCTTCTCGCCGAATCGCTCGATGCTCCACTTGCTCACGACCTCGGGGCCCTCGAGGCAGGTGCTGATGGTGTTGCGCATGTCGTCGAAGATCTCCACGCCGTTCTTCAGCCAGCTGATGCTCGGCCTCGGGTAGCCCGTCACGCGCACCTCCACCTCGTAGTTGTTCTGGTCGCGCACGGACTCGTAGTCCTTCAGCTCCTTCGTGAAGACCGGCTGCTCGGCTGCGCGCGGGGGACAGAGGACGGATGAGTCGCGGGACTTTACGAGTATATACTATAGGTATACTATACTATAGTACTCGCAGTACGCGTTCGACTTACTGTACGGCTTGAGCCTCGCCTCCTCCGAAGATTCTCCCATGTCGTTCGAGGCGACGATCTTGTATTTGCCGGCGTCGCAAACTTCGACCGCCTTGATCTTGAGCTTGTAGCTCTTGTTCTTGTAGTCGTCCTCGGTGACGAATCGCTCGTCCAAAGTGACGTCGCGGCCGTCGCACTGCCAGACGATCGTGGGCCTCGGGTTCGCCTTGATGCTCGCCTCCCACACGGCGTTCTCGCCAACCGGGGCTACCAGGTCCTTGAATTCCTCGAATATCGGCACGATGCGCAGACCCAGGTCAGCCTGCAACGATTATACACTCGGTACACTATACGTATAGTCGTATAGTCGGCATTTCACTCGCGGCGCCTACTTCTGTTGATGCTTCTCCGTGCTCGTTCAGCACTTGCAGGCTGTAGTGTCCGACATCTCCGGGATTGGTTTCGGGGATTTCCAGCGTGTAGCTGCACTCCTTGAGCTCGTCCTCTATGACTTTGTGCTCCAGCTTGGCTACGTGTCGAGCCGCGCCGGTGTCGATGATCTCGCCGTTCAGCGACCTGCGGAAATCGGATCGTCAATGCAGTGCGAGTCTGATTGTGCCGACTGCTGATTCGCCGCGATTAACTGCATACCATATGGCCTCCGGGATCGGGTCCCCGGTGAAGACAGCCTTGAAAACGCCCGTCTTACCCTCGTCGACGTCGGCGTCGACGAGCGGCTGAACGAGCTTCGGCTTGCGCAGCTCGCCGACGGGCTCGACGGTGAGGAAGCCCTCGAGGCTCTTCTCCCCGAGCTTGTTCGTGAAGACGATGCTGTACAGGCCCGAGTCCTCCTCGAGGGCTTTCGTCACCGTCAGTTGGAAGAGCTCGCCGACGGTCGAGTATTGGATGCGTTTGGAAATCTTGAGGGGCAGCCCGTCCTTGAACCACTTGGCGTCTGGCCTCGGCAAGCCCGTCGCTTTGATTTCGAACTGCGTGCTCTGCGTCTCGTATATGTCGCGGTCTTCCAAGTTCGAACTTATGATCACTGGTGACGCTGCGTCGACACATTATAATATTAGCTTCGAACCGTTGTCAACCACGGGATATTTTCTCATCTTACGTAAGCTACTCGCAATGTCATCCACAATAAGCGCTTTTATACATAATACCAATCAAAGTTTCCTTCATTATTCAGTACATACCAGTGCAATATAAGATACTCATCTTCGGGCCCGTGGAATCCCGCATCCTCGCATGGCGCAGCCGCGTTCTGACTGTTCTGTGTTTTCGTGCTTGCCATAAGCTCATGCATGTATAGACATAATTTGTTTTCATGCGACAAGTGCGGCGGTGAGGTTGCGCAGTTAGAAGACAAGTGAAGCTGACGTACCACATATAATATTGTAGTTAGTAAAAATGGCATGGCACATATATGCTATATTAGTGAAACACGGTCAATGAAGGAGAAGGTAGAGAGTTAATGCTCTGTCAAGTACAAGCCAACAAGCCAATGCACCGAGTGATTTTCGCATGTAAACTGCGATATTCGTATGCGAAAGGTTGCTGTAGAGTATGTAATAAAATTCTCATTCATCTTGCGTTAAATTTACCTCCATTTTCAATGTCGTCTTTCGTGTCTCGTGTATCTTGTTTGTCTAGTGTAGCTTGGCTCTCCGGGGCTTCCTGTTTGTCTTTCTTTTCTAAAATCTCATCGAGGACGGAACGTTGCCTCTTGATGCGCTCAAACAGCTTTTTCATGTCTTCGTCTTCTTCGAAGTTGTCATCCGTCGAGCCTGCTTCCTTATTGATCGAAGACTCGCGACCTTCCAGAATCGAACTCTGCCTGGACAGGCTCTTTTCCTTCAGGGAATTCTTTCTCGAATCTTTGTGATCGGCACAATCGGACTGTTTTTCCAGAACGGAGCTCTGTCTCGATGCGGTCTTTTCCTGAGTGGTCGAGCTTCTCCTGGAGTCGTTGTATTCGACGGAGTCGTGCTTTTCCAG
>QLSS01000001.1:8366073-8404354 GCA_024372645.1 Trichomalopsis sarcophagae
TTGTATTCGACGGAGTCGTGCTTTTCCAGGAGGGAGCCTTGTCTCGAGGCGATTTTCTCCCGAGTGGTCGAGCTTCTCCTGGAATCGTTGTACTCGACCGAGTCGTGCTTCTCCAGAAGCGAGCCCTGCCTCGAGGCAGCTTTCCCGGCGCGAACGGTCGAGCTCCTCCTGGAACCGTTGCACTCGACGGATTCGTGCCTCTCGAGAAGCGAGCCTTGTCTCGAGAGAGCTTTCTCGCCATTGGTCTGGACTCCGTTCTGGCCGCTCTCCTCGAAGACGGCGTCCCGAGCGTGGTTACTGCCCAGAGACTCGTCGATCGATCGCTCCTCGACGATCGTCTCGCTGTAGACGGCTCGCACGCGGCTCATCGTTGCCAGCTCCTCCTGATGATGAGCCAGCCTGCTCGGCTCGGCGATGCCGTTCGAGCCGTTGCATTCCTCTACGGCCTGAAACTCGAAGCTCTGATGGATGTCGTCCGCGCTGACGTCCCGCGAGATGCCCTTGATCGTATCGTCGTCGGATACCGATACGATGGAGACGCCCCGGTTGACCTGCAGCTTCTCGATCCTGCCGTTCCCGGCTTTGCCGCACTCCTCGCTCTCGGAGAATTCCTCGACGAGCATGCCGTTCTGCGGCTTCGAGGAAATATCGTCCTCGTGTATCGTGTAGCTATACGAGGCGATCTCCTCGACCTGAGGTCCGACGTCGTGGCAGTTCAGCTCCTGGACTTCGACTTTCGTCGAGGTCATCTTGCTGATCGTGTGCTTCTCATCCGGACCTGCGCAAGCTCGCAGCAATCTCAACAATTCAAGACGTACTCGTAATGGTACAAGCGAAGCGGCCAATTGGTAAAAGCGCTTATAATCGCAGCAGACTAGCTTTGCTCACTGAGCGTGCTGAATTTATTACTCATCGCACTCGAGAAGCTCTATGAATACGGCGTGATTGCTCTCTGTTTGCAAAAGCTCTGTGCATGATTACATATTGCAGATTTGAGTGTTATATAATTCACATTGTGTAGCGTGTGTCGGCGGTATTACTTTGTGAGCGATTACGATTGACCAATAATCGCATGTAAGCTGAGCACGTATGGCGCTCGTGGCTATAAGTACTTCGTATATCCTTGTTGTATAATGAATGTATGTATTTGTATATAATATAGTACCTGTCATAGTAGCCTCGTGTTCCGTGGTAGAAGACACGGAAACGGTGATCGTCTCGCCATTCGAACCTTTACAGACTTCAACTTTATGTTTCTCCACTTTGACATGACCTGGATTTAGTAAAACAATGTTGCAGCTATCTACATGTGTATAAAGCTTTAAGCGATGTCGAATATTAGCTTTCATTATTACGAGGTTCATGAGTTTAAACATTAAAAAAAAAAAAAAAAAACAATGATTCGCAGGGTTGGGGGCTTTTTTATCGCATGCCTCTTTGGATCATCGTCCCCTTGTGAAAATCATACGCTGGAGATATCCCGGCCGTGTGAAATCAAAAACTTATAAAAATAATCTGCTCGTTTAGCCGAGTTTTCACCAGGGTCTCGTTTTCTCAGCGTTTAAAAACAAAAAAAACTATCCTACAATCATTGCTTCAAAACTTCAGCTTGAATGAATTTCTGCACAGACATCGCATTGATTTTTTCTCCGCGCCGTTTGTTTGCGATTCTACAAGATACGATATCACGGTTGTCAGCGGTGAAAGAATCAGTGCAACGCTGCGGTTAAAGTTGGAATGAACAGATTATAAGATATCTTTAAGACATGTATTCACACCTTCAGGTCCGGCTTGTTCTTCGGCTGTCTGTTTTTGCGCCGACACGTCTTCTTGCACAACCTTGGTCGCTTCTTCGCTTTGCTCCTCGGATTTGGCTAGTTATTATTACAATTATTAAAATCATTGCACGTTACACATAAATAAGAAAAGAAAAACGATAGTCAAATTCGGGGAAACGCAAACATGATTAGAAAACTGGGGGACACTTGGAAAAATACTCACTGCCGAAGCTCGTATATGTTTTTCTGATATGAACGATAGCGATGGTAATAATAATAAGATCGAAAGGAGGACTCACTGAGGACGATGACCTTGCTCTTGCTGCTGACGAATCCCAAGTCGTTCTTGGCGCGCACTTCGTAAACGCCACCGTCGGTACCCTTGAGCAGCGTCACCGTCAAATCGTAATTTTCCAGCCTCTGGCTGTCCCTGCTGATCTTGATCCTCGCGTCTGCGTTCACCTCCTGTCCGTCCTTGAACCACTGAACCTCCGGCGCCGGCACGGCGGACACTTGAACGGTGAGCTTGAGGGTCTCGCCCTCCTTGACCTTCTGATCGGCCAGTTTCTTGATCAATTTCGGCCTGAAGTTGACGGTGAGACTGGCCGAACTGCTGCTCTCGCCAACCTCGTTCATGGCCTTGCAGGTGTACTTGCCGGCGCACTCGGTCTTGGCGCTCTTGATCGTCAGCCTGTAGCAATTGCCCTCCTCGCTCATGCTGTACTCCTTTTTCTCCTCGCTTATCTTCTTGCCGGCAAAGTACCAGCTGACTTCCGGCTTGGAAAAGCTCTCGACCTGGGCGAGCAGCTCGATGTTCGCCTCGTTCTCCGTGGCCGTCTTGTCTTGGAGCTTCTTCTTGAAGAGCGGTGCGGAGCGCACCTGGATGGCGGTCTGGTCGGACCTCGCTCCGTCCTTGTTGGCGACCTGGACCTTGTAGGTCGCGGTGTCGGTGTCGACGAGCTTCTCGATCCGGAGGCTGTGCCGGTTGCCCTCGTCGCTGATGGTTATGCGATCGCTAATCTTTATCACCTCCTCGTCCTTGATCCAGGTGACGCTCGGCGGATATTCGGACTCGACCTCGACGTAGAGGGTCAGGCTGTCGCCCTCCTCGATGAGCCTGGGCTCGCCCAGTCCCTTGGTGATCTTCGGCGGGTACTTGACCGTGCAGTCCCAGAACTGCGAGGTCTCGTTTATCTCGTTCTTGGCGATGATCGAGTAGGAGCCCGAGTCCTCGAGGCATGCCGACTTGATGCTGAGGGTGTAGGTGTCGTCGGCCTCCTTCGAGATCCTCGTGCGGTCCGACTCGAGGATGCGCTTGTTGTCCTTGTACCAGCTGACCTCGGGCGCCGGCGATCCCTGGATCTGCACGGACATGTTGATCGTCTCCTCCGACTGGACGGAGAAGCTCTCCATGCGCTTGGTGATCTTGGGCGCGGACTTGACGATCAGCTCGATCTGCGTGTTGTCCTCGCCGAGCTCGTTGCTCGCGCGGATCTTGTAGACGCCCGCGTCGGCGGCCGTGACGCTCTTGATCACCAGCGACAGCGACTCCTCGTCCTCCCAGAGGTACTTGATCCTGCCGCCGGCGACGATCTCCTTGCCGTCCTTGGTCCACGTGATGTTGGGCTTGGGGAAGCCTTTCACCTGTCGCATCGCAGTGAGTTAGAGATTAATGATATATTATATACAAGTGTGTGTGCGTCGCACCTGGAGATCCAGCATGGCCGAGCCTCCGGCGCTGACCTCGGAGGTCCTCGACTCGGACTGGAGCGCGGGCTTGGCCGGCTCCCTGAGCAACTGGTTGACGGTGCCCTGGACCGTGAGCTCGGCGCTGCAGCTGATGTTGCCGGTGCTGGTCTGGGCGACGCAGGTGTACAGGCCGGCGTCCTCGGGCTTGACGTGCTGGAAGACGAGCGCGAGGGTGTCCTCGCTGTCCTTGAAGAGCACCTTGAACCTCTCCTCGGGATCGAAGGGCACGCCGTCCCTGGTCCAGACGAACTTGGGCTCGGCGCCGGGCTCGAGCAGGCCCTCGGGCAGCCCGGCGAACATGAGCTTCTCGTCGGTCACGCTCACGATCGCCTCGCAGCTCGCCTCGCCGAAGCGGTTCTGCGCCGTGCAGCTGTACTTGCCGGCGTCCTGCTTCTGCACGTCCGGGATGACGATCTCGTAGAAGCCCTTGTCCGCCTTCTCGCGCACGATCTGGACGCGCTCGTTCTTCGAGTCGATCGGCACGCCGTCCTTGAAGCTGCGACACGAGAGTCAATTGCAATGTTACAGAGTCTGTCGGGTGTCGGAGGCACTCACAATTTCAGGTCCGGAGCTGGCTCGCCCTTGACCTTGATCATGAAGCGCAGGTAGGTGTTCTCCAGAAGCTCCGTGTCCTTGAGCCGCACCAGAAAGATCGGCGAGTTCGCGTCGGCCCTGGCTTTCTTCTCCTCGGCCGTGACTGCAACCAATCGAGAAGCATCGGCGCATTGAAAATACGGCGCCAGCTGTGCTGTATACTCACACTCTTGGACGACCAGCTGGGCAGTGCAGCTCGCGTTTCCCTCGCCGTTGGCCGCGTGAGCGATGTAAATGCCCGAGTCGGACTCGAGCACGTTCTCGATCCGGAGCTTGTAAGTGCTTCCGTCGACGCTGGTTCTCACGCGATCGGCCAGCTTGTCGTCCATCGGCTTGTTGTCCTTCAGCCATACCATCTTGCTGGCCGACTCCGAGGACTTGAGCGTGCACTCGAACGTTGCGCATTCGCCAGCTGCGGGTCAGGAAAATTCACTCAGACTATGACTATATGACGCGTGCGGGAGCACTGGCACATTTGCTTCTGGCTCGATAGCGTCGCCAAGACGAAGCGCGAGTTAACAAAACTATAATGATGCGTACGTGTGTGTGTGTGTGTGTGTGTGGCGACAAATAGTTGCGAATGATGAGTATGACGTGTGTCATTCAAACATTAGAGAAAGGGAAGTGAACAATCGATCAACCGTGCGTGGAAAACCTTTGAAAACTCGCACAGTCAACGTCTGCTAACTGTAATTCGTATGCGGGTTACTCTATCTCTACGCTATTTACATTGTTTGACGGCATCCGAGTGATGCGAGAAATAAAAAAACAACAATTTGGTTTGTAGTAATGGCTGTGAGAGGTGCGAGTGGTGAAGAGAAAAGAAGGTGATCGAAAGAGAGCGCTTTTGTGAAGGTCAGCAAAATGGAAGCATCTTATTTTTTACGTTTTGCGCAAGCGTTTATTTCGAAAAAAGTAGTTATGAACAATTGGATGCTCAACATCTATGATACAACGAGAGGAAAATATGCACAGTACAGGAAGAGAGAGAGAGAGAGAGAGAGAGTGGTGCGATTGTAAGAAGACGATGAGCAAGTGATACACGCTATACGTTTGACTTTACCTATGACGTGTAACATAGCCAATTTCGCTCGTGATGCTAGAACAGGAAAAACGGATCTTTACATATATTTGCGAGTTCGAGTCATTGATGAGGAACTGAGCGACAGCACGGGGCCTCTATCCGCCGCTCCTTCGCCTATATATGTATATCGTACTGCAGGATCAGCGTTGTGCAACTTACGCTCGACTTGGCAGCCCTCGATCGGCTTCTCGAACTGGGGTTTGCCGGCGTCGTTGGTCGACAGGGCCAACCTGGCGGTCCTCGACGAGGACTCGCTCGCGCCTGCAGAGCCCACGGCTGTCTGCTGGCTGCTCGTGACCGAGCTGCTCGCGGCGAACGAGGAGGACATCTCGGAGCCGGTCACTCGGCTGCTCGACACGCTCGAGTAGGACTCTGCGGAGGAAAAATCTTCAGTATACCCGCGGCGCACTCTGGGCTGGGACTCTGGACTGGCCGCGACTGACCTTCGACGAGTCTCGAGGAGGCGCTGAAGCGACTGGAGGAGTAGCGGCGGGACATGTCGCCTGGCTGCTGCGCTTCCTGCTTGCACTGACTGCTGGCACTCGGCTTGTCGTCCGCTGTGGGGTCGGCGCTTAGTTGTAGATCGTCGGCGGCGTGCTCAGCCAGAGCTACGACATCGCTGGCGTACTGGCGGATCTCCTTGAGCCAGGCCGGCTTGACCGGGTCCTTGTGGGCCGAGAGGCTGATCGGGTAGCCCGGCAGTCCAGCCGACGCCTTCGGGTGTAGCTCGAAGCTGCGCTGCTCCCCCGCGTGGTCCTTGACCTCGACCTCGGGCAGCTGCGGCGGATCGCCTCGTCACTCTACGTTATCTCGATAAGTAGGAGGTAGGTATAGGAGGCGCACTCACCCTTATGATGTCCTTGAGCACGAAGACCGACCTGTCCTCGGATATGCGCCGGACTTTGCAGACGAGTATGCGCGCCTTGAATAGGAACAAGTAGCGCTCCTTGCTCCGTCCCTCTCTATCGGTGACGGTGAACCATTCCTGCGCGGGATTATAATTAGCTACATAAATAATACAAGGATTAATTATATATTAAATGGCTAGTCACGTGAGTAAGCAGTCTGCCAAGCTTGTGGATGTTGCCCTTGTATCCTTCGATGTTGCTGATGAACTTGTTGTCGGTCGCCCGATGGGGGATCCCTAGCATCAACTCCAGAGCCTTCTGGAGGTCGTCGCAATCTTCGCCCAAGCGAGTCGAGTACTTGACCAACTCCTGCGCAGCAATGTTCGCGGCATGTAGTGTGCGAATCTCCCGAGCCAATTTTAGCGCGCGCTGAATAATCCGCCCGGAGCGACGCCCACGCGACGCTCGTATCGGTTGATATTGACCGTTGAACCCTCGGGTGTACTACCAATTTTTTCGAATAAGCCCCGCTCAGCTATTTTCCCCTCGCGCACCTCCGCGGCCGCTGTAACACGATCTAGCGCTCCGAGCAATCGGCCGCGCGATATTGGATGGAATCCAAGGCATAAATCGTATTTACAAAGTATTGAATGGCCGTCAGGCTTTATAAATAACCCTCTTATTACCTTTAGCAGGAGCTGGTAGTCGTTGATGCGCTGGATCGGGAGCTTCAGGTGCTCCGCGACGCTCTTGTCGTCCCCGAGTTTCTGGCTCAGCTCCTTGAGAAACAAAAAAATTCAAACTATTACAAGTGGATTTCTCATTCTTTCTCCCCTCCCCCCGATGGCTGTGATATATATCTGGCGCAGATTCAAAGCATACAAAATATGAAACTCTATTTATAACGCAGCTGACGTAAATTTGGTCCAGCGAGACCTTTGCAACCGAAACGGCACGTAACAACACACCTGTGCGCACAATCGAGCTCGAGTACAGTGCCTGGCTATTCGGCTATTCCGCAGTGTGAAGAACCTCGTCTAGCCGCTTCTCGCAGACTGGACCGCGTTCATTCTCGTTTCTGGTGGTTAGCGAAACCCCTACTCTCGCGCTCGCGGCTATATATACGAGCTATGGAAGCCTCTGCTGCAGCGCGTATAAATATTTGCCTTTTCGTATCTTATTCTTCTTCTTCCCCACCGAGACTTGACTTTGAATCGCGACGAATTTTAAAATAAAGGCAAAGCGCCCATGGGAAGCAGTCGATCCCTCGAACAATGTCGCCTATATACTCGCGCAAAGTGGGAGGGGAACTCGGCCAGGGCTAATCTTGGCCAAAGACTAATTTCCAAAAAGCCGCGGCGCAGCTCGTAATACACCTGCCGACGATAGAGCGTCCGCCACCCCCACAAGTGGCCTTTCGAGTCGGTTCAGAGCTGAAAATCAAGCAGTTGAGCCGAAACGTGCGGCAAACGTTGGGACGACCTCTCTGCCAAAACTTTTAAAATAACTAGAGCAAAACAATTTTGATAAATTTGTCGGAGACATTCGAGATTTTAATTAACAAACTCAACAGCACCAATTTTAAAGTCGCCTATCTCTCGCCTATCATCTTGAACAGTCGCGCAGGAGGGCGTGAATGAAATTACGCATTCAAATTGGAAATCGAGGGTGAAAAACGTATCGCGCTATTTCTGTCGCACTACGCGTTCTCATTTTTTTGCTGGCTTCCCAGTCACGAAAAGTTGCGCGAGGAAAAAGTCACAAAATGTTCCCATGTTAAAATAAACGAAGCTATTTTGGTATCTGGATAGTCGCCCATATGCCCCCTCTCTTATGCAATCTTACATTTCCTCTCTGTTCCATGATCGTTTTGTCGCCACGTTGCTGAGCAAGAATTTTATTTTTCCGGTGTATTTTTCCCTAGGCATGAGTTATATCTATATACGATATAGCTACCCGAAATATTCCTAAAGCTTCGATTTCTGCCAAAAACTGATGCGTTAGTATACAGCATGATCATTTGAATTGCAGATAGTCTGATTCGTAGTGAAAACTATAATCGATCACGTCGATTTACAGATTCCGCAAACATGGGAAATATTATTTCAGATTTTCATCGCTGTAACGATGGAGATGAGATCGAATTATAATTTCGAGTACCTGTTCCGAAAAACGCCAAGCATCGCAGTGAAATTGAAAAATATAAAAATTTGCTTTGGATTTTGGAAAAAATGGTTCTATAATTAGTCATTGCGGCATCGAAATGCGGACATTAAAACGAGTTAACAACTTTGCTATCCGAATGTAAGAAATCTGCTTTATCGTCTTTTCTGTAGCTGTCGCTGCTGTTACCAACGGACGGCAATAGAAGACGGCAACTTCAACATTTTTTATTAGATAATATATTTCATCCGATGATTATTTACGTTCGTTGAAAAAAATATTTACGGATTAATGGAACTGCATGCTCGCTGAGATATGCATTAAACGAGTTTAGAAAACTCAAAATCCAATTAACGTTACGACAGCCAATGGAATGTAATCAATTTTTAATTGCCACATTAGAAATGTGCAACACGAGACATTTCCTTTGGCTATGGGCTGGACTCGCTCTAGTAACAATGACGCTTTTCTCTCTTCTAGTTCTCATTCTTCTACTGGTAAGCCCAATTGCTCCGAGTACTAATCACATCATTTTGAACGAAATCACATTTGCATTTATAGAGTAAGGAACTGGCATTGTCAGCGGCTGTTGAGGTTTTTGTTGGCAAACAGAATTTTTCAACTAGCGAAGAGTCTGCTGCAATCGTTACGAGCGGTTCTCAAGATGACGATTTGCAGGGATATCGCCGAGGAAGGCGAATGCTGCAGCAGCTGAAATTCAACAAGGACAAAATTCGGATTATCGAGAAAGCCTTCTTCTATGCCTTCAGAAAATGTCATTTGTCCGACGTAACCGACCTCGTACCCATGGAAGAAGAAGTCAGAAACGAGCAAAAGAAATGCATCGTGGAAAAACTTGAAAAGTTGGAAAATTTTCCAGGCGAGTATACTCAGTACTTGCGAAACGATACGAATATCAATGAATCAGAAGTTCTTTTGGAAAGGTTGAACATGGAAAAAGATAATTCGTTGAATATTGAGAATGACAATAACTTGAGCAATCTGAACGGTCCAGTGAAGGAAGCTCAAATAAAATCCAAGACTCCTTATGGCGCCAATCCTTCGAATATGTTGAAAACGAGTCTGGAAAAAAGCAAGAACGTCCCTAAAGCCAAACACGGCGCTGGTGAGAAGTCAACTAAAAATAAGCAGTCTGAAGTAGACGATCCTGCTATCAAACAGATATCAGATCTTCCGAATTTCCCGTCCATAACGTTGGGCGGGGATGGGAACGATACTCAACAAGGATTAATCTTATACATAAATTTCACCGTCAGTCAAGATGGTGGATTTTCTATTGTTGATTCTCCTGCTCAGCTGGGACAGGTATTAAAATCGATTCCTGAAACCTTGAATTACGTTATAGGACACATAAACAAGCGGAGAGAAAAGACCAATGTTGCCTAATATATCGATAACGAATAAAGTTATATGTATATCCATTAATTACCTTACCTCAAAATATTCTCGCACTTGATTGTTTGACTGGAGAAAGTCTTGAGCCACGGGTTCGTCTCTGCAGTAAGCCACGTGTTTGTCAAAATCTCTTTCCTTGAAGAAAAGTACGATAAGTTTTGATGATTTTCTCATGAAATAGACGGGGCAGAAATACTCACCAGTCTGAGAAAGGTCTTGCCGAGCATACGTGGCTGGTCAGCGTAGTACTTGACACCCTCGATTAAGACCCTGCCAAACGATCTAAGTAAGGCCGGAATTAATGTCGTGCCAAGCTCACTCCACGCTTACGTGCTAAAACCTTTCTTATGGCATTTCGGGCCAACTCGACACAAAACATTGGGCAGTAGAGAGGAAAGTGGCACTTAATCCGACCTTTTTACCCTTATATTTCTCCAATACAAACGCAAACGCAAACAGATATGAGATGGATGCTTCAAACTATAGGACTAGGAAAATACCAACGCATGCTCTGTCGCGACTTATCATTTCAGGCCAATTCCGTTTAATGATCATGATGAATTATACAACATTTATGACGTGATTATCGAGTGAATCGTGAAAAATGAACGAGTATAAGTTAAAGTACCTTTCTACTGATTATGCACGGTATGAGGGTGTGGTGATGAAAGAAAACCAAATTCAAAAACACACACAAATACTGACTTACGCTGATTACATCGAGATCTATAGAGATAAAGTGTTTGCGTTGAACCGTGTACGTGCGTGTAATAATTTGTTTGCATTTTGTTTTGTGTTCGAGTTTCCAAACTGCACAGCAGGTTTATCAAAATGTAATGCTAAATGCGTCTGTCTCGAGTGTAATTGTAACGTGGTTAACTTTTCTTCATCGACCCGTGTGCAGCGCCAACTACTTACGTGTTGTGAAATTCAGCTATTTGTTTGAGATTCGTGAAAATGATGTCCTTGTTGTCACGCACGGCGCGCGGCACAGAGGGATTGTCCAGTGGCTTCAGGTACCGCTCCACAACCAGCTGTAGGTCTCGTCCGAATTCTTCCTCCGTTTCAACCAATTCTTTGACGACAGCCCTGAAATCGATTTTGAGATGATTTTTTGAGCGAACTCTCGATCGATGCGGACAGGCAGCTATGGAATCTTACTCTCGTCTGAAGCGCGAATCCTCGGGTTTGTGTTGGCCGGTCGAAGTGTCCTCGCTGAGCGCCGTTTGCATCAAAATCGACATCGGGAGCCATCCTTGCTTGCCGTCGACTTTGCGGACCAGCGCCCTGCACAGGCAATGATAATCAATGTACATCGTATTATACTGCTTCGGACAATTTGAAATATTAGAGGCGATGCATCAATGGTATGGCAGTTTGGCGAGCAGCCGAAAACGCAAAATAAATTAACGTTTCTAAAGCGTTTGATGGTTTTATCGTCGTATTAGCGTCAGCATAAATTGCAGCGAATAGCCATAATAAAAGATGAGTTATTTCTCTGAAATCGAGGCTAAACGGTCGAGAGAATTGAGAAAAATGCGTTGGAATACGAAGATGGGCTTTTTGGGTGCACTTGCGCGCAGCGGAGAAACAGCTGTATATATAGGTCGTGCGCATAGCTGCGCAGCACGAGGCAAAGCCCGCGCGAGGTCATTGGCTTCTCGGCTTCTGCCGTTCTGCGTCATTCCAGCGTTATACAGAGCAGCAGAGCAAACGCCAGGGATATAAGTGAAGCTCGAGTAAAGGTAAAAATAAAAGCGCGCCTCGTTATTCTTTCGCCTCCGCTCGGCAGCTCGACCCACCTTGAGGAGGCGCGGGAAATTAGCTGAGCCCGAGAATCCGCGTATTTTCGCCGGGGACGCACCGACAGCTTGTGCCTGGCCGCCGAACTGTCCAGTCGGTCCTCGATCTCGCCGATGTCGAAGGCCCCGTCGATTGTCGCCTCCCTACAACAGGCCGTGGAAAATTCGCAGCCGTGCAATATCAGCTGGCCCGCGCTCGAAACCGCGCTCGAACCCGCGGCGACTCGAGAGCGCCGGGGCGCAGAAATAGATTTACTGGAAATGGACTCGTGAAAAATTCTTCCTCTTTTTCTCTTGTACCGCCGCCGACGGTTCATTTCCGCGTAAAAGTCCCGCTCGTCGACGACACTCGCGAATTTCGCGAAGAAGCTTTAGTCTTTGAAAATACATTCGAGCATAAAAATAAGTTGGACGAGCGAAAATTTCCGGCTATGATTTTCTCATCTTTTTTACCCTCCCTTTTTACTCACTTCTGATGTCTGCTTCTTTTTTCGAGAGATTAGAACCGACGAAGAGGACGCGCCCCACCAAAATAGCACCGGCCAGACTCGGGGAGAAGTTGCGCGAGCGTTTGTTTGTCTTTCTTTCGTATTGAGTCGAGTCACGCGCTAATGATGCTTGCTTACTTTGAGTTATCGGCTGCGAATTCGATGGCCTCGACGATGTCCCCTACGCTGACGGAGAAGCCCGCGCTCTCGCCCTCAGCCGTGTAATCCTTGACTACCACGAAGTTTTCTGCTTTCTGCAACGAAGAAACAACAATGGGCTAAACTTGCTCGAGGAAAAGCTTATAAAAAAAAGAAAAAAAATGAAAGAAACAACAAAGAACAAAGACTCGCGCGCGACGATTCTCACCCCGTTATCACTGTCCTGATACAGACTACTGATTCTGCGAAAGCTCGGCGTGTTTTGCCTGCTAGCAGACGTGCTGTAGCCGAGAGCGAGGTCCGATCTGCTCTCGATTTCGGCGTCCTCCACGGGGCAGGAGTACATGGAGAAGCGATGCGCGGCCGGCTTGCTCAGCCGCAGGGCCGAGAAGACGTGGAGCGGCTCGAAGTGCTGGACGCCCTGCTCGTCGACGAGGGTGTACGGCACCTGGCCCCTGAGGACCGAGCGCGCGGCCTCCCGCGGCACGACGGCCTGCAGGCCCTGCTTCAGAATCATGAAGGTCGCCGAGGCCCTGCGGCTCCGCCTCATCAGGAACTCCTCCATCGCCAGGCTGTTGTCCGCGCACAGCAGGGAAGCGGGTATGTCCGTCGAGGACTCGAGGCAGGGCAGCTCCTCCGGGACGATCATGAGCGCTGCGCTCTCGCGGACCAGGGCCCGCAGGCAGGGGTCGCTCTTGGCTCTCTCCGGGTCGCCCTCGGCCAGCGTGGCCAGGGCCTCGAGGAGCCGGGGCCTCTCCGCGGCCAGCTTCCTCATGACGGTCAGCCTGCGCAGTATGTCGAGAGCCGGCGGGTCGTTGGCCAGGGCCCGCGTGGAATCGGCGTCGCTGAGCACGGACAGCAGGCCGCTCGCGGCGGAGGGCATGCCGAGCGCCCTGGCCAGGCCGACGGCCTGCAGGATCAGCTCCTCGCTCCCGATGATCTCCTCCAGGCTGCGCTCGCTGTACTCGCGCACGGCCTCGAGGATGGCGCTGCGCACGGCCTGGGCCGCCTCCTTCTCCGTCTCCAGGCGAGCCACCTGCCCCGAGAGCCGCTCGAGGACCCGTGCGATCAGGCCCGGCTCCCTCCCCGAGACGGCTCTGAACGCCGAGCCGATCGCCTCGCCTTCCTCCTCTTCCTCCTCGAGAACTTGGCACAGCCGGTCGAGGAGCAGCTCGGCCCGCAGCGGCTGCGCCGTCAGCGTCGATTTCAGGATGTCGATCTTGTTGCCGGCCGGCTCCGGCAGCAGCGACTGGCATATCGCTTCCCTCGTCCGCGGCGCCAGCAGGCTGCGCAGCAACTCCTCGAGCAACCCCTCCTCCGGGGGCCCGGCGCCGCCAGGGGCCAGCAGCAGGCTCAGCGCTTCGCCGACGGCCGAGAAGACGGCGTCCCGGCTGCCCTCCGGGGCCTCCTCGCCGAGCGCCGCCACCGCGACGGCCAGGGCGGATTTCAGGGCGTCCTGCACCCGGTCCCGCTGGCCCTCCTCTTGCTTCACCGCGCGGGTGCTGTGGAGTAGCGTGGCCCGCCGGCGCACTACTCCCTCCGCCAGGCTGGCTACGCTCGAGAGCACTTGGGCCAGCTTGACGGCGGCCTGGCCCTGGAAGCCGAGCCTCTCGCTCGCGAGGATCGCGCGGTCGAGCTCAACGGCCTTGGGATCCACGTCGACGGCGACCTTCGGAATCGCGGCCGCGGCGCTCTTGCCGATGGTCAGCCCGGCGTCGGACAGCCGCTTGAGCATGTCCGCGTCGATGCTCGACTCGGTGCTGTAGCCTCGCGTCGAGGCGTTGTACTGCAGGCGCTGCGGCCGGAGCAGCCGCAGCTCCTCCGGCGTCACCTCGAAGCCCTGGACCGAGAACTCGAGCTCGCCCTCGGGCGTGTCCGTCAGGTCAGGGGCGACGAATCTCGGGCCCTGCTCGGTCTGCACGATCTGGCCGGGCACGAAGATGACCCCGTGCTCGGCCGACTCGAGGACCCGGCCGGGAACGAAGTGCGGCCCCTCCGACGTGTCGACCACTTGGCCCGGCACGAATCGGGAGCCCTCGTCCTCGGTCGATATCACTTGGCCGGGGATGAAGGTCGGCCCGGCCTTCGTCTCGACGATCTGCCCGGGCACGAACTGCGGCCCGTCCGGCGTGCCGACCGTCTGGCCCGGCACGAACTTGCTGCCCGAGCGGGTCTCGACCATCTGGCCGGGCACGAACTTGGGCCCGCTGCTCGTCTCGACGACTTGCCCGGGCACGAACTGCTCTCCGGCCTCGGTGTGCACGATCTGCCCGGGCACGAAGAGCCGCTCCTCGCTCATGACGCCCGGCACGAAGCGGTGGCCGTCCTTGCTCCTGACCAGCTGGCCCGGCACCATCTTCCTGCCGCGCGAGAACCGCTTCACGCTCTCCGGCACGAACTCGAGGCCCGCCTCCGTCTGGACGATGTGTCCGAAGGTCTCGGTGCGCGCTCCCGCGGCCACGGCGCTGGCTGTCTTCGGGTCGATGGGGATCCCGGCGGGCGGGGCCTCGGCGAGGCGCGCCTCGGCGAGGCTCCTGGCGGCGGCGAACCTGATGGCCGCCGCGTTG
The DNA here is from genome assembly GCA_024372645.1 of Trichomalopsis sarcophagae. Lineage (NCBI taxonomy): Eukaryota > Metazoa > Arthropoda > Insecta > Hymenoptera > Pteromalidae > Trichomalopsis > Trichomalopsis sarcophagae. Next base: position 8,380,722 of record QLSS01000001.1, read on the forward strand.
ATGACCTCGTCCTCGGGCCCGCTCACCGTTCCGGGCACGAACGCCTCCGCGCCCCCCGCCTCCTCGCTGGCCTTCAGCACCAGGCCCTCGACGAAGCGCCGACCCCGCGGCGTGCCGAGCGTCATCCCGCTGAGGAACTCGTGGCCGCCGGCTCCGGCCGGCACCGTCACGCCCGGCACGAAGTGCGACTCCTCGCCGCAGCCGACGCTCTGGCCCGGGACGAACTGCAGGCCTTCGGAGGTGAGGACGGTCTGGCCCGGGAGGAAGCGCTGCTGGCCGCCTTCCGTTTCGACGCTCTGGCCGGGCATGAACTCCCAGCCGGGGGCCTCGCCGCCCGGCCGATAGTAGCTCTGCCCGGGCACGAAGATCTGCTGGCCCAGCTCGTCGGTCATCGTCTGGCCGGGCACGAAGCGCGCGCCCTGCTCCGTGGCGACGATTTGCCCGGGCAGGAACTCGCTCCCCTCGACGACCAGGCCGGCCACGAACTTGGGGCCCTCCGCGGTCAGCACCGTCTGTCCGGCCACGAACTTGGCGCCCTCGCTCGTGTGGATCGTCTGGCCCTGCACGAAGCGCTCGCCCAGGCTCGTCGGCAGCGTCTGGCCCGCCACGAAGACCCTGCCCTCCGGAGCGTCGAGCACCTGGCCCGGGATCAGCAGCGGGCCGTCCGGCGTGTGCACGGTCAGGCCCGGGACGAAGAGCTCGCCCCGCGGCGTGCGCAGCGTCTGCCCGGGCACGAACCTGCCGCCCGGCAGGCTCTGCCCGACCAGGAACCTCTGCGCCGACTCGATCTCCAGCTTCAGGCCCCGGACTCCGTTCAGCTGGGCCGGCCGGGCCGTGGGCTCGCGCATGCGCTCCAGCAGCCGCGGAATCTCCTCGATCCGCGGCAGCGCGCCCGCCTGTGGCAGCCTCCTGGCCACGTCGGCCGTGTCAGCGAGGGCCTCGGGCGCGAGGCTCGCGCAGGCCCGCTGCAGCTCGGCGTCGGGCTCGGCCGTGAGCGGGGCGAACGGCTCGACGAGCGGGATGGCGTCGAAGCCGCCGGTCTCCTCGGACACGGGCGCGCTGTACGAGCCGAGCGGCCAGCTCCCCGCGAGCTCGACCGTCCGCGGCTCTATCGCGTCCGGGGCCAGGGGCGCGGGCAGCGCCTCGACGAGCGGCCGCTCGAGCCGCTCGAGCCGCTCCCAGTCGAGGGAGACGTCGAGCGGGCGCCTCATCTGCCGCCACTCAGCGGAGCTCGAGACGATGCTGCGCCGCGACTTCTCCTGCCGCGCGGGGCCGAGCTGCTTCCAGCACTTGATCGGCTCCTCGAGGCGCCGGCTCCTTAGCCTGAGCTGCTTGGCCGCCTCGAGCTCCTCCGCCTCGGCGGCCCGCTCCTTCTCCTCGAAGATCCTCTTGGCGTGGCTCAGGCCCTCCTGCCGGCGGCGCTGCCTCCTCGGAGGAAGCTCTCGCGGGCCGCGGCCCTCGTAGAGCTCGCCGAGCTCGCCGGGCTCCTCGAGGTCGCGGAAGCCCAGCGAGACGCTCCGGCCCTGCTTGAGGCGCAGCAGCACGGTGTCGCAGTCCCTCGAGAGCATCACGTCGCGCACCTCGCCGTCGCGCACGGCCGCCTCCAGGCCGGCCGGGAAGACGAGGCTGCACCTGCGCTCGTCCACGGTGTAGACGAAGCGCGGCTGCGCGGCCGACTCGAGCTTCGACTGCAGCAGGGCCCGCAGGAGCAGCTGGGGCTCGCCCTCGCCCTCGAGCACCGGCGTGACGTAGCGGTAGTCCTTGAGGAGGACGTGCCTCCTGCTCTGGGCCGGCGAGAGCTCCGGGCACTTGGCCGTGCTCGTCTCGAGGCTCGTCTTGCACTTGTACTTGCCCAGCGCCACGGGGATGTAGTGGTGCGTCGGCAGGCCGTAGGCCTTGCCGGTGATGCGGCAGAAGCGCTTCGCGTCCGCCGGGCTGATGGGCGGCAGCAGCGGGAAGTAGTTGGGCTTGGGGAGGCCCCGGCTCCTCCCCGTGATCCTGCAGAAGGACATGTCGCGGCTACGGCTCGAATCGCGGCTCCATGATGGCTCACTCGCGTCGATTCGGTTCGGGCTGCTTCGCGACGCACGCAACTGCTCGTCGATCGGAGGGAAAGCCCGGCGGCGCTGCTCCGCACCGCGCGACTGAGCCAGACTGCTGTGTGGACTGTGGAGCGGTTGTACCGAGCGGCCAGGAGCCGTGCGCGCGCGCGCGCGCGCGAGACCAGAAATAGCCGCACCCTTACGCCTTGCGCCCGCGGCTCGCTCAACTCTCGAGTCGACGCCCGCTCGTTTCTCAATAACTTATCGGGCCGGAGCCTTTTGACTGGCTCGACTGGCTCCAGTGATCGCCGGCGCACACGTGCCTGATGCACCTTGAACCACAATTCGCCCGGCCAGCTCGGAATCAAAGCGGCCTCGGTGCTTCGGCGAGGCAGCGTAGCGAGCAGCAATTACCGGGCGCGCTCTTCCGAAGCGATTTGTCAGCGGAGCGCGCGGCCAATTCGTCTCATTGTTTTCGCTTATTCTGCGAGACTTGTTTTGACGTCTCGAATCCCCGCGATCGTTATTCTTCTCTCGCAGTCGGCGATGGACTTTCGATTTTGCTGTGTGCCGCGAGTCCATCACTCATCACTGTGCGTATAATACGACTATGGGCGCTTCTACTAACTCGCATTATAACACTTCTTTCGAGCAAAATATTTGAGCTTTTCTTACTGCCGCCCCTTATTGGCTTTGTCACTCTTATTAATTGCTGCAAATTGTTTTTCTCGAAAACTCGACTTGGCTCGCGAAATAAAGAGGATGAGTAATCGGAACTGGAATCTTATTATCTCTCTCTCTCTCTCTCTCTCTTTGTTGTTTCTTTGAAGACGCTGGGACGCTAGGTCATTCGTAGTCATTTTCCTACTCACCCCTGCCGATCTGATCGAGGACCGAGCGATGATCCTTTCCGTGACAGCCCCTGCGCCGCTCTGGAGCGTTCGGCTCACCTCGCTCGAGACTTCTGTGGCATGAAATACATTATTATTTCTTTCAATTGATCCTCTCAACGCAAACGAATTTTGAGCTTACCCTTTGTATATTTTTGTGCCATACTGCAGTGCTATGTCTTCATTCTATTCAATGTTTTAGCGCTGAAAATGTAATTTACCTATACATTAGCGCTGTGGTTGCGTAAAAATTATCTGCGCGAAAAAGCCATCCCCGCGCGTGCTGCCATCTCGCAGAACGGCGAAGCGAAGCCGACAAGTTCTGCGAGCTTTTATTTTCAGTCCGATTCAGATTTCAGGGGCGCTAAAAAATTTTTCAAACGGCTGCTAACTTATCAGCGCTTGATAATTTACCGACGATAGCTTGAAAGTGTCGATAGAGAAAATCGTCCGAAAATAAACGAGGCGGATCACATCAGTATGTACATCAGAGGAGAGAAAAAATCAACGTCAAACCTTGTTGAGTTTAGCTGCAAAGTCTATTTCGGACGCGCGTAACGTTAGTCGTTTCACGCGATTGGCTGCGGCGAATAGCTCTGGCCGAATTTGTTTCTCTTTCACCTCTAATTAGGTCAGTTCCGGTGTCTCGCGGCTTGATTGCAACTCATTGAGCATTCGCGCAATAGAGGCGGGCCGCAGGAACAAGGAAAACAAGCGCGACGACGACTTGGCCGGAAATATGTAAAAACGCGACCTTGCGCGAGCGCGCGCGATTCGAAAACTGTGCCAGGAAAATAGAGCATCTATTTCACGCGGCGCCTTGAAAATTCGGAGGGAACTTCAACTTTTCGCAGCGAGGTAGAATTTTCGATTCCTTAAGAGGCTGCGCGATGATGGATTCGCCGGCAATCGGCCGATCGGAAAATCCAAATTTAGCCGGGGCTGCGATTCTATCGAAGAGCTCTATTTTTAACCGATCAAGCGCAGATGAGGCGCACGCCGGGCGAGCTAATCACGCTAGCCTGTTGCTCAACCGGGATATGCTGCAGAGCTTGCTGCGCCGTCTCCGCGGCTGCATCCGACCCTCGCGTTACAGCCTACTATTATATTACGATCGATAAAAGAATTACCTGATTGGAAATTCGATCGAAACGATTGAAAGACACTGCACTGCACGCGCACACGCGCACACGCGCTCGCGAATCTCGCGATCTGTAATTCGAGCCGGCGTACGGCCGTTGGACGATTCGGGCGTATTAGCCGAATAAATCGAGGTGGTAAGAGGGCCAGCCGACGGCTATCTCGAGACTGCTACCAATGCCAGGCGCAAGGCGTCGCGGCGCCCTCCTCTCTCGCTCCCGCTCCCGCCGTGCGTCCTCTCCCGTCTATACGCCTCGGCTCTTTTCTTCTTGCTCACTCTCGCACCTCTTCCGAGCTGCAGTTGTGCGCGCAGACGTCACGCATCGAATATTTACTTATTTATTTATTTACTTTTTCGCGCGCTGCCTGGATCTAATAATACGTCGATGAGGGCGCCTTGTCACGCACTCGTGCAGTCTTTCCAGGCTTTGGACTTGGAAAGCGCAAGTAAAGCTCGCATTTGGCCAATCGAGTCAATCACTTGCTTAATTGCTACTTTGCGCTGGGCTGCTGGAATATTTGTCAAAACGTAGAACACGCTTCGTTTCATTGACAACCTCGTCTATTCATCAACGCTCACAGTTATATACTCGTATAATACAATAGGTAATATCATAAGAAAAAACTTGCACATTATGTATATCGATAAAATAGAAGGCATATCAAAAGTACTATATCGAGGATAAAAAATTGCCTTGATCATAATTGATAATAGCGGTCAAGGCTTCACATCTGTATATACAATAATATATACATATAGATATAAACGCGCCTCTCTCCAAATTTGTACTTGGGTTCAGCTCTCTATTCAAAAACTCTGCGGAAGCGCTAAGAGTACGCGCCTCGCTCCTGTATAAAATTATCGACACCAATCGTATCTTGATAAAAAGCCTTGGATTGCGGAGCTCAGCAGAAGGCCAAGTCTCCGAACAGCATAGTCTCGAGACTCGAGACCTGCCTCGAAGCTTCCGGCTGCCTCATCCTGCTGGCGTTCTGCGACTCGAGGGGCGCGCTGATCTGCACCTGCTCCAGCAGCTTCAACATCCCTTCGCGGGACAGGGAGCTCCCGCCGTTCCGAGACAGCTGATGAATCTTGCCACTCTTACCAAGCTCCTCCTTCGATTTGGCACTATCCAGCAGCGGTTCGTCGTCGTCGTTCGTCTGCGTGCTCTCGCTGACCAGTCGCGCTGGGCTCGCGCTCGGCTGAGCAGGCTCAGGACTCGATTTGCGCTCGTCCCTCAGCGCCTGGAAAAGGAAATTGCACAGACTTGACACGTTGCAGACCGGGCAAAGAGCTTGTAAGAACGCACCATCAGCTGTATCGTCATGACGTCGATGCTCTTCTGGAGCTCGTGCAGCTTGGCCAGCAGCTGCTCGTTGGCGGCCTGCAGAGCGGCGACGCTGGCCTTCTCCTTGGCCAGGCTGTCCCGCAGTTGCCGCTGTTCGCTCGCCTGTTCGCCGAGCTTGCGCCTCGACTCGGCGTTCTCCTGCTCGACGTGGCCGAATTTCGAGCTCAGCTCGAGCAGTTCGCTGTTGTGCTGCTTCAAGATGGCCAACTCCTGGCTCAGGTCCTGGATGCGCTGGTCCCGCTCGCGCCCTTCCACCTCGGACTCCCGGTACTTGGATACGCTCGCGTCCAGCTGGGCCACCTGGCGTCGCTCGGCCGCAAGCTCTGCGCTCGCTTGCTTCTTCCTTCTGCGCGCGGACAACAAACACAGAAAGTACACATATATATATATACAGATATATATTGCCTCTTTATTAAAAGTTTCACGAATAAAAGCTATATTCCTATATAGTCGCTTGGCCTCGAAAGCCTAGTCGTACTTGTCGGACTCTTCGAGCTGGCTCTTCAGCTGGAAGATCTGAGCGTTGAGCATCTCGTTGGCGCTCTGCGCGGCGACGAGTTTCTCGTTCTGCTGCTTGAGCTGTCGCCAAAGCCTGATGTACTCGACGTTCTCGGCGACTTTTTCGCGCCGGTTACCGGAAGCGTAGCTCGCCAACTCCAGCTCCAGCTCGGCTATGCGCGACATCATGTCCTTCTTCTCCGTCTCGATTTCCTACATGTTCGGATTTCGAAGAAATTGATGATGAGATATAGGCTACTCCTACAATGTGTACCGCGTACGTACCTGAATTTTGAGAGAGTAGTTCTGGACGTCATGCTGCAGGTCATTCCTGCACCGACAAGCGGTGGTAGGCGAAGCCTTCGGCCGGCCGCTCTCCGCACTCCGACAGCTACTGGAACATGGAATTATTGCGATATTAATGAAAGGTGCATCAGTGAAAATCGACGAGCGCACATACATCGGTCCCGAGGCCGTGGATCCGTTCACGATCCTCCTTCCGCGGCTCGACGATCTCCCAAAGATTTTCTGGTTTACCAGCTGACTCCTCAGCAGGCCGATCTTGTCTTTGAGCTGAAAATGGCCGAGATATGAGAAATAAGCCCAATAAGCATTTGAGCATTTGGAACGCAAGCAACCTGGGCATTCTCGGCTTCCAGCAGCGAGAGCCTGTCCTGCTCGTCAGCGGCTATGGCGAGCTCGAGGCAATTCCTCGGATTCGAGCCAAATCTCGCGAGCTTCGTTGCCAACCGCTTGATCTTGTCCTCCTGGCCATTGGACAGCTTCTTCAGCGAGCGCACCTCCTCGAGCAGTCGCAGGTACCTGTCCTCCAGCTCGTAGCGCTCGAGCTTGCAGACCACGTGCCGCTCCCGGGGATCTGCGCTCAACAAAGTATATTCGAATAATTCACAGTTTACGCTTTGCATACTTACTGCAATTTCATGCGAACCTATGAGTAGGCTGCAGCAGCGGCAGGTCTCGGCGCACGAGGAGGAGGCGGTCTGCTCGTTCGTCACGGGATGACGCTGCATCTCGCTCTCCCGACCGCTGAAAAATTCTCCCAATTATCTGAGATTTATATCGTTCAACATTTTGCACGCCTGCCATAACTCGTCCGATCACCGCGCTCTCCCCCAATATATACCGCGGGTCTCCACTTGCGCGCGTGTACATTGTAGCTATAACGATATACCTATAATGGCTATAATACCTATATAGGCGCACCCGCGCACGCGCGCACCACGTCAAATGTGATATGTTGGCGGGCGCACAGGCGCACTCAGCGCGCACATCTGCAGGCATTCACATTTCACAGGCAGCGTCAGCGTCACAGCAGCAGCGCTGGCCAGCGAAGGCAAGATGGCGGCGGACGGAGATGTCGTGATTCCTGACCAGGAAAAAGTTCGGATAGTGTCGGATTTCATCCTGCACTCGCCACCGGGTGAGTTCAACGAGGTCTTCAACGATGTCCGAGTCCTGCTCAGCAACGACAATCTCCTCAAGGAGGGCGCCTGCGGGGCCTTCGCCCAGTACAACAAAGATCAGCTCATGTCGGTTAAGGTGAGTGCGTGAGTGCATCAGCGCAACACACGGCACACAACGCTCGCCGGAGCGGACCCGAGTGGCCGAGGCTCTTGACCTCTCCCGTCCTCGTCCTCCTTTGGCTCGCTCGGACTTTGCCCATTTTCGAACCCAGCACGTCCGAGCTGCATCTGTAGCCTCCCCCTCCCCGCGCCGTTTCGCTGCCAATGCTTCTCTTACTCATCGTCACCTCGTCGCGGTTGCAGCAGTGGCACGCGAAACTGCGATTCGTTTTTGCTTCGTCATGCACCAGGTCCTCAAACCTGGCTCCCCGGCCATTCACCGGCAACTTGTCGCACCTTATCTTTCCTCCAGCTCATCTTCTTTATTTTCCTGCTACGCAGATCGAGGGCAGCGACTATCCAGTTCTGATAACAGAGTACAACGACTTGGGCAACCAGAGGTTTTACGACCCACGCAGCAAGCAGAGTTTCAAGTACGATCATCTGAGAAAGGAAGCCCAGGACTACGAGCCCTATGAACCCGATGCGACTGCTGAGCCGTGGAGGTCTGCCTTGCAGGAAGAGATGATCGCCTACACCCAGAGCCACTACCGGCACGGCTCCTGCTCCGTCTTTGCCAAGAGTCAAGGAGGTAGGCCGATAATTCGCCAACAATCTTGCCAGACTATTTCATCGTCTTTTCTCTTCGCAGACAACGTCACTTTGACAGCTTGCATAGAGGATCATCAGTTCCAGCCCAAGAACTTTTGGAACGGTCGTTGGCGCTCCGTGTGGACATCGAGTTTTAGCACAACTTCCGGGACTGCAGAGTTGAAGGGAAGCTTGAAAGTGCAAGTTCACTACTACGAAGATGGCAATGTTCAGCTAGTCAGTAGCAAGGAGGTAAAGGAAAGCTTACCAATATCTTCGGAAAAGCAGACTGCCAAGGAACTGATAAGACTTGTGCAAGAGTCAGAGAATGATTATCAGACGGCAATTTCTGAAAACTATCAAACAATGTCGGATACAACGTTCAAAGCGCTGCGCCGACAGTTACCTGTTATGCGAACAAAAATCGACTGGAATAAAATCGTATCTTACAGTATTGGCAAAGAGCTCAAGAGTCAATAGGATTAGAGTTTTTATATATAATTAAGAGAATTATTAAAGCGCGCACGCGCATTTTCGTTGCAAAAAAGTCTGGAGGTGTTTTTGCATGGGAGCAAATGTAACATTACTCTGTGTAATAAGCTATTTGGTCCAAGCTCACTTGTGCACCATACCTCAAATTCAGTCGTCCTAGCATTTTTCAAAATCAAACTGCATAGGATAAACTGCTCCTACAAAAAATAGTCACTTCGATTGTATATTTTATATGAAAATTACTACTTCCTTGTGCCAGACACGAGTCTTGTTCCAAGTTACAAAGTGCATGTTGAGCTAAACAAAATAGAACTGGATACTCCATATGTCACTTGAAAACGTTCTGTACGTACGCATTCGAGACTCAGTCCACAAGTAAATATCAAATGATGGGTAGATATATAATGAATGGCAAATTGCCCATCGGCATTTTTTTTTACCACTTTCTCAATGATATGAATGTCATAAAATTATTACAAACCTAATCTTATGCTTTGTTCACCTATTTAATTTTTTAATAACCAATTTCTATGCAAGTTTACTATTTTTTTACTAAACTTTTATGATGATTATTAATCTATTGTGCTAAGTAGAGAAGCAGCACGTGGTCTCTTTTGGTGCTACTGCATACCATAGCATTGCACAGCCAGACACTGATGTGGCAGAGAAGAAAATTTCAAGTACACCGAAAATTGTACATTGTAGAAAATAGCCTATAACCTACTGGAGCCTTAATCTGTTCACATTTTGTGTTGATAGGGTATTGTATATATATATATGTTGATGATATATATAAATGGATACGCAATAGCGTTCAACTTGACACATTATAGAACTCGTTATGCGCTACATGATGATATTGAGATCTAGTTGTTTAACGACATCCAACTAGCAAAGCGCTCAACTTGTTGACCCTATTATTCCAGAGTATTTCAGGATAAGAAAGGACATACCTGTCCATTCCCAGAGACTTGGTATTACGCATGTAAATTATATAATAATGAACTACAAAAATAAATGTTGCGAATCTTATCAAATGCAACACATGATAGTTGCCTACTATGAATGAAATTTTAGTATTTTACCTACAATCGAGTAACAATTATATTTATATCATATAAAAATTACACAAAATATGTTTATGGTTTGAATTATGCATTATTAAATGTTATTATTGAGCAAATAAAGTGAAAGACACTTTAATATGTACCTGTGTAACTATATTACACAAGTTTTTCTTAAACTTGATATTTTTGCATCTTGTTGTAATATTATTTTAAATGCAAATTATATATTAAGATTATGTTAATCAAGGGTGATTGTAATACACATAAACTTTTAATTTCTGATAATATTTTAAGTAATAAAGTTTTATAAAATTTACATGTGCCAATATGAAATTTCATCTTTTATTTCATTTTACTTGAAAGCAGATATGAATAATATATTTTATTTTGATGAATTAATTTGAATTTTTATAAATTCTTTCTTTTTTCAAAATCTATTGTATTCTATTCCTTTTCTTAATTATAACGAGTCAAGTATTCCGAGCATTAGTACCTATATAATGCATCATATGAAAAATTTGTAATGTCACGCTACAAAAAATTATTACTCACCTTGTAAGAAATTCAAGAAATCAGCATTTCAGTAATCTAATACTGACGTAAACGCGTTGCTTCTTGGTACACATATTTTTTTCGTGAAAAATGACTAATAATGCGGCATCAGCTTGAATTTTGATATTTGTAGCCATATTTGTTTACAAATTGTGTTTCGTTACCATGCCAACATACTCGGCTTGGAATTAATTATGATACGAATAATAAGGCCATCGACATGCGTATGGAATTTTAGGCCGAGTCCACATGGTTGGCTTTTCCTATCCCTTTACGCTTACCCACCTCCACCTCTTTTATATGGATGATGTATAGATGAAAGTGTATATTAAAATTATAGTTCATTTAACGCACATTTTCAAATCCGTAAAAGCGTATGACGTATGTACAGGTATGGATTACTAGGTTGGGGGTATCTGCGCAATCGACGTAAATATATTTAGGTACGCGCATCCTCGGTCACGTGGTTATGTAAAAAATATCTATAAGTATAATTGGTATATATTGATATAGGTATATAAATATATATACGAGAGCGGACGAGCGTTGCGTCTGCGCAATGCATACAGCATACTGCACATGTAATATACCATATATATATATATATATATATATATATATATTATACGTATATTTACCATCGAGTATCATTATATATCTATTCAAGATTTAACGCAAACACGCATGTCTGACTCGAACTATCTTACAACAGCTTAGAACGTAAAATGCGGTTCGTTCATAACATGATAAGTGCATCTTTTCCAGATCATCGCGACAATTCATGACAAAAAATGTGCGAATCTGCCTCTTGTTGAGAACGAATTAAATGTCTTGTTGCAGCATCAGTGAAAGTATTTAAAAAGTATCTGCATATGAATATGCGATCAAATTTGCGATTAACAAATTTGCACAGAGAAATCATCTGCGAACATGCAAAATATTAGGTTATCAAATGTGAAATGTGTCAAGTAAGTAACATTCAACTTTCAGATAGGTATATTAATAACCTAAATTTACCAGTACTACTTTACTATTTATAGTCGCATTTTATGATTCCATGAGTACATTTGATTATTTAAATATTGTGTTTGAAAAAACAAGTCTAAAGCATACTCATAGTCAATCTTGCAATCATCAAATTTTAATTTTAATGCTCACTTCAGTATAGATATATACATTTGTTTACACTTCTTGCGTTTATTTGAATCTTATTTTTATAATGTTTTTCTTCTCTATTGAAGGCCTGATCCATAGTATGAAGCCAAGGATTCGTTGGATTTATATATTCCTGTTGTTATTATTAGACATTGGAATAAGTAGCTCTGTACTAGAGCAATTTACTGTAAATAAAACTGGATTTTGCACACCAAATAATCAACATTACACATGCTTGGAACAAAATGAAAATTCTAGTTGTAATTCATCCACAACAAGATCGAGTAAACTGCAAGTACAATTTACCTCACGAGTAGTAGATGATGAATATATCGTGGCATTCAATGGATACTATAAACAAGAGGCTCGAGAAAATTTTTTAAGAGCTGCTCTTGCCAATTCAGGAATTGAGAATTGGACTATACAGTCTAGGAACAATTTTGCCTCAAAATATCCCAGTGATTTTGATATTGTACATTTAAAACAAGTAGATAAACAAATTGGCTTGGATGCTTTAAAAAAACATCCTCTAGTTAAGCGAGTAACTAGTCAAAAAACTGTTCAAAGAACGCTCAAGTATATTGAAGATGATGACAATAGTGACATGGTTCCAGAATATGCAAGTTTTAAACGGAAAACCAGCAATAATGTAAGATGATTAATATAAATATAATAGCATAATGTGCCTGATTTTTTCATTGAAATTAAAATTTTCAGAAAAATCCTTTTTCGAGGCATCCTAAACGACGTATTTCGAGAAAATTATTACGAGCCATTCCTCGACAAATTACCACCATACTGCAAGCAGAAACACTTTGGAAGTTGGGGGTTACTGGTCAAGGGGTCAAGGTAAGCAAAATTGAGAGTTCCTTGCACATAGACTAGATCTAATTTTAGAATAACTATCTCTACAAGGATACTGTTTTGTTATAAATTGACTTGATTATAACCACCCTATAATGTCAAATGAGAATTAAGATAATGTGACCACAGGTAGCAATATTTGATACTGGATTGGCTGCAAGTCATCCTCATTTTAAAAAAATCAAAGAGCGCACAAATTGGACAAATGAAAAAACACTTGAAGACGGCCTTGGTCATGGCACTTTTGTAGCAGGAGTAGTTGCATCTTCATCAAGAGAATGTTTAGGTTTTGCTCCTGATGCTGAACTTTATGTATTTCGTGTGTTTACAAATGCTCAGGTATACAAACGTTACTATATTGGTCTTGAAAACTCATATTAAACTATTTTTAATTTCATGTTGATTGCACAGGTCTCATACACTTCATGGTTTTTGGACGCGTTTAATTATGCAATACTTACAAAAATAACAGTTTTAAATCTCAGTATTGGAGGACCTGATTTTATGGATCATCCTTTTGTAGACAAAGTATGGGAACTCACAGCTAATGGTGTGATTATGGTTTCAGCCATTGGTAATGACGGACCACTCTATGGGTAAATATAGTATATGTATTAGTAATTTTTTATTTGTTTATTTAATCAATAAACGGTCAGACTGTCCTTTACAAATGACATAGTGCAAATTATTGTTATATAAATAAATATGATGTATGAATCAAGAAAAACATTTTATTTGTAGCACTTTAAATAATCCTGCTGATCAAATGGATGTTATTGGTGTTGGTGGAATAAATTGGGAAAATCAAATAGCCAAGTTTTCATCTCGTGGAATGACTACTTGGGAACTGCCTGGAGGCTATGGAAGAGTCAAACCTGATCTTGTTACTTATGGATCTGGAGTTCGTGGTTCTGCTTTAAAAAGCGGATGCAGAACATTATCTGGAACTTCAGTAGCTAGTCCAGTAGTAGCTGGAGCAGTTGCATTGCTAGCTAGCGGTTTTATTGATGCCGATCAATATCCAAATCTTGATCAGAAGGTATACAAGGTTTTTGTTATTGTTTTTGTGAACTTTGAAACTTTCTGAAACTTTGCGCAAGTATGAAACGAATTTGAATTGATTTTAGATTAACCCGGCGAGTATGAAACAAGCCTTATTAGCAACGGCTCGCCGATTGCCAGGTACTGGAATGTTTGAACAAGGAGCAGGTCGCCTAGATCTTGTAGCCGCGTTTCATTTTTTACAAACATATACACCTATGGCCTCACTTAGCCCAAGGTAGAATATTATCAATTTTCTTTTCTTTGAAAACTTGTAAAATTATAAATTACTTTGAAATTTTTTATTTTTTAGTTACATAGACTTAACAGAATGTCAATATATGTGGCCATACTGCACACAAGCAATATACTTTTCTGGAATGCCTACAATAGTTAATGTGACTATAATTAATGGATTAGGTGTTTCTGGACGAGTGACTGAATTAACATGGCACCCATATACTCACAATGGCAATGGCGAACGTATCGACGTTGCATTAACACACTGTGATATTCTTTGGCCTTGGTCTGGTTGGTTAGCAGTAGCAATTACTGTTCCAGAAACTGCCAAAGATTGGCAGGGTATAGCTCAAGGTGGGAATTATATGAATATATATAATTAAAGTAAGTTAAATGTAAAATTATCATCAATTTTTGTGGTTTTATATTAAAGGTCACATAAGTATAACCATACAGTCACCCCCTAATAATGGTGAACAAAAATTTCGAAGCTCCACTATTAAGTTACCATTAAAAGCCAAAATCATACCCACACCACCACGACAGTAAGTTTTTTTATTATTATTAATTTTGTTTAATACAGTAATGGCGCATTTTCTAATTATTCATTCTCGAAAAAAAAAAAAAAAAAAAAACTAGCAAAAGAATTTTGTGGGACCAATATCACAACTTAAGGTATCCTCCTGGATATTTTCCGCGTGACAATTTAAAAGCTAAAAATGACCCTCTAGATTGGAATGGGGATCATATTCACACAAATTTTAAAGATATGTATCAACATCTACGTAATGCGGGCTATTATCTTGAAGTTTTGGGAACACCTTTTACATGTTTTAATGCTCAAAACTATGGCACCTTATTGATTGTTGATCCTGAAGAAGAATTCTTCCCTGATGAGGTAAATTGTTGTAAAATTTAATTTCAGATTTGATTATATTAACTTGGAGAAATATTTTCAGGTTTTAAAAATCAAGAAAGATGTAGAAGAAAAAGGCTTGTCATTGGTAGTATTTGCCGATTGGTATAACGTGACGGTGATGCGACAAGTTAAGTTTTATGACGAAAATACTCGACAGTGGTGGGTTCCAGATACTGGTGGGGCGAATGTTCCCGCTTTAAACGATGTATTGTATGAAAACTGGGGTATCGCTTTTGGCGATAGCGTGCGGGATGGTCAATTTATTTTAGGCCAACATCCACCAGTTACTTTTGCTTCTGGTACTGTTATTAGCCGGTAAGAAAACATTAACTTATAAATAGAAAGACAGTAACTATTTATTTCAAAATATCAATTTTTTGTAGCTTTCCCAGTGAGGGATTTATAATGCATGCAGAATTACGGGATCAAGGACAAGAATTGCTTGCGGAAACGCAAGTAGGAAATTTACAGTTTGTACCAATCTTGGGGCTCGTGCAAATTAGTCATCTTGAGGAAAATAAAATAAAGGAATCTCAAGTCAATAAACAAAAATTAAGTAATACGGGAAGAGTTGTAGTGTATGGAGACTCAAATTGTATCGACGACAGCCACTCGCACAAACGTAATCCTTAAATTAACATCTAAGCATGTCCAATTTAAACTATGCATGCATTAAAACACTTTATCTATGTGTCACAGCTTGCTTTTGGATGTTGGACGCAATTCTTGAATACGCTACTACAGGTCGAATACCAACGGTATTTTTAGAAGCAGAAAATCGAATGAAAGGGAAGAAAAACGTAATGGCATTAGGCGTGTCAGATTTACCCAAACGTATGGAAGGTAGCCATTTAAATCGACACAGCAAAGTACTAGCACCTCCAGGTTCTGATAATCAATACCGTATTTTTCCGGCATGTCCAGTTTCAAATTTAGCTACGCCAGAACCTCTAAATGCAACAGCTCCAATGTACCATTCTTTATTTTTATTTATTTGAAAACGATGTCACTTGTGATAAAATATTGCTAAAATATGTTTATTAATTTTGATTTTAGGATTTTATATAAATCGCAGAAATTACTATCAATCGGAAATTCTATTTCATCAGCAGTTTCATTATCACAAGACTCGGATCCAGTGTGGAACCACAAACGCGGAGGTGGAATTAAAATTGAGCTTGATCCTCGTGATGATACCCGCGAAGAAGAAACGAGTGACCAAATAAAGAATGCATACTGGATTGTACATTTGGGATATATTTTAGGATTAGTAATATTGACTGGACTAGTTATTCTAGCCTTCAACCGATGGTGTTGTTGTACAACAAATCGATCTCGTAGAAATAGAGTGGTTGGTAAACTTGCAAGAGTGATACAGGCCATTGCAATGCGCAGAGGACCTAATTAATGTTTTGATTAAGAAATTTAATCAATTGTTGATGATTTTATAGAGATTATGGGGTGTCTACAATATTATAAGAAAATATTTTTTTACGTACAATAACATTTAGTACCTCTTTATTGTGATTTTAATTTCAAAATTGATTCATATGTTTATTTTATTAAACATGACTGCCATTTGAACAACTTATTTTTTGATGTATATTTCAAAATTGCTTAATTAAGTTTAAAGCACGTTGTGATTGTAAACCATACAATTTTAATCTAACGGAACAGCACAGTTATTTATTAAAAATAGCTAAAAGAAAATCCGACAAATACAATATTTATAATACATGATTGTTACAAGACTTTTGTCATTTTTTATAACGACTCAAACAATTTAAAAAATAATTAAATTTGTTTGGTATAATTGAATATGAAAGTGTAAATTATTATTATCAATTTATCAATCTAAAATAAATTGAATATTTTTATACAACGTTTTTATATATCTTGATCCTATATAACTAATTGTAGAAAGGATTGTAAGTGACCCAATGTGCTCTGGTTTGTTGCGCAGCAGTTTTATGTGTTGTAAATATACTCTTCAGAACTTCTGAAGCATTTGGATCTTGCGCAACACTATAGTCTTCTTTAGCTTTTTTATATGCAGGATCTTGTGGATCATTCTTTGTCGCATTCTTACTTGTTTGTGCCTTCTGCTTTTCTTTCTTAATTTTTTTGTTAGGTACTTCTTCCTTCACTTCCTTATCCTTCTCTTCAATTATCTCCTTTTCTTCTTTTATTTTGTCATTAGCAGTTGATTGTTCTTTTGTCCTTTTCTTGGACTTGCGTTCAGCTTTTCGTAATATCATATTTTCTTCCATTGTTTTTAAATCTTCATCTTGAGCATTCATTACCACTATATCTGTGTCGGTGAAAGGTTTCTGGCACTTGTGACAAGTCTATAAGCAGATAAAATAAAACAAATTATTAGTTGATGTATTTTAGAAGCTGATCCATGTCATCTAATCCATACAAAAGCTTGAAATGTTGGTTCGTAAAATTTCACTTACATATGTTTTAATTTCCTTGAGAGCTCGTTCACTCATCACACAGCCACAACTCCAGAGAAAACAAAACTTGTATTTTCCATTCATTTCCAAACCAATGACTGGACAAATGTATGGGCTCATCCCATCGTTGATATAACCCCCATTCTTGGCTGTATCCCCATCATACGCCGGATTGGGTGTTAAATTGAGATTCTTGATATCTTTTAAATTCTTGATGTGGGATGCTGATTCTGAGAGTACTGAGCGGTCAAGCAGCCCTTCGAGTACAGCTTCTTTGCTGTACAAGCGTCCCAAGCCACATGCCACAATGGGCGCTTGCAGTGGAAGCTGTCTTATAGAGCAGTGCCTCCAACGATATGCCAATTCTGCTTCTTTATCTTTCTGATGAACAAACACAATCGTTTGATTAGCGCATAAAAAATATCAAGCTACATTTGTTTGAACTTGTAAACACAGAAAACACTTGAACAAGTTGGTTCTTTACCTGCTCGGGCTTCTTCTTAACCCTGACCAGTTCATCCCTACGAGGGATGGTACCTCCGTCGCAACCCATGATTCGTCTGGCTAGGTATTTACGCACAACAACAACAACAAAATTTCCGAGCACAACCTTTTTGTCTTTTTAGGTTATCAGCTCCAAACAAGCGTAGTAAGGCCTTGGTACTCTCGCAGTCTCGCCTCGGTAGTTCGGTTCTAGAATAACAATAATAGTTATATATCGGTCAGCTCAGCACTAACTACGCATCAAATAGCATATATAGGGGCGCTAGTGTCGCCGTCGCGTACTTTGACGTCTTGACTCTCGACTCTCGAGCACTTTTGACGAACGCCAATCGGCCAATGTTGCGAGATTCAATATACCTTGCTTATGAAATATCAAATATGAATAAAATGGACAGAATTTCATGAAAAACTTTGTCAATTCCACGGTGAAGCTTATCCAGCTTTGAAAGGAAGCAAGCGATCTATCGATCATTGAAGAGCAGTAACAACGACTTCAGAGCGTTAGGCCAAAGTAGATAATATGCACATTATATAGTCATAGCCCATAGGCTTATAGCGATTACACTGATGAGCAATTGGCGCGAATTATTTGCCGCAAACTATCACTAGTCAGATTGATCGAGACACGTAAGACGTGCGGGGAAGAGTCGCCGCCGCAGTCGCGAGTTGGCGCGAAGAAGAGGCGCAAAAGTTTGGCCAACTTGCAAAGTCTCGAGCCCAGAGCGTAGCCTGCTCATCCAAAGTCGCGGAAGAAGATCCGTCGAAGCGCGTGAGCGAGCGGTGTAGCATCGGAGAGAAGCAAATAAAGCAGGGGAAAATAAGGGATGCAAGTCGGGCATGCGGAGCCGATCGAGCGACTCCGTTTTCCGACTGGAGCTCCGTCAGGTTGGTCAGAGTAACGTGTGGCAGTCAGCTGTTTGTCGTGCGGAGCGGAGCAGTAGTTCCGTAGTTGTCGGGCGGGTCGCGAGGCTGCAGCACTCTTATCACGTGAGAGCGTGCGTATAGCGGCGCTCTGGGCCTCCGCGCGAGAGCTGAGTGTAGCCAGTGCTCGAGACCGTGGCTTGTGCTGCTGAACTGCATCCTCGCGAGGGAAAGAGCTGAGAAAGCTAGCTTCTGCTTGTCTGCTGCGGGGACGATGCTCGCGGCCAAGAGAGACTGAGTGGCTCCAAGTCAGAAGCGCAGGATCGCAGGGCCGCAGCTAATTCTCGTCGCGTACTGCTCGATACATACGTACACAAGGGGCGGAAGAGGCGACGCATCGATATTGTCCAGGTATGCCGAGCTGAAGACAAGCTTGTACGAGCGCGAGCGAGTCTGCTGGCTTGCTTTCGCGAAAAAGCTTCCGCGAAGCTCGACGCCCGTATACATGTATATTGTATACCATACATGTAAATCTGTTTGGCAGGCAGCCGCCGCTGCGTGAATTTATACATGGGCGGTAAAATGGAGTCGCGCTCTCGTTTGATATTGATTTTCGAGCAAGTCGGCCGCTGTCGAGCTGGCGACAAGTGGCGGCGGTGGTAGGCAGTGCGCAGGGCGCCCCACGGACCCTGTACCCGCGGCTCGCGAGCAAGGGCGTCTGCTTGCCGCGAGACAAAAAGACTCGATGATGATGATGATGATGATGATGATGACGACGATGGTGCCTACTGCGGCCGCATCGATCACAAGTCGACTTGCGCGCGCTCTGCCTACTACTTACATCTTTTCGTATTTTCCCGTCTCGATCCCCCAGTCACGTGGAAAACATTGTCGGGCTTACGTAATGCTCGCCTCGCGAGAAATTCCGCCGATGCTGCCACACCCCCTCGCGCGCGTTCATTCGAGTTGCTCCTTTTGCTAAACCAATAAACAGAATATATAGAGAGCCTTTCTTCGCCCATATCGACTGCCACTCGAGCTCGCTGCCCAGCCCGATCTTATCACGAGTCCAACTTCATGGACGTCTCGCGCTAGTCTGTTGATGCGCAAGGACTACTTAGTTCTATAGTTATATAGGTGCCGTACGTGTGCAGCCTGCACTACTTAGCTGCACCACTCCAAAGTTCGCGGAGCGAGCAGGTGGTTGTTTACTAATAGCTAGATCTCCGCAGCTCCAACAACATCTGCTCGAGCTCTTTCCAATTTGAACCTGCCATCATCTCGTTTACTTTCGTAATTTGAGAGGTGAAGGGAGGGAAGCTGGGCACGGCCAATTTCGTCGAAAAATGCTTTGTCGACTGGGCAAGCTTATTCTTACAATAATGTCAAAATGAATAATGCAATTCTTCTGGGATCCAGACCTTTTGTTTTTCAAATGTCAGCAGAATTAGGAGATTATGTTGAAATATACAAAATCTGTTTTGCGCCAGGGCTCATTCAGATCTATTTTTTTCTTTCTGCTTTCAGAGACAAGAAATAATAGAAAGGCATAATAAACACAAATCAAGATGACCGAGTATTGGCTGATTTCTGCACCAGGTGATAAGACCTGTCAGCAAACCTGGGAAACAATGAACAATCTGACATCCAAACAGAACTCGCTCTCGCTAAACTACAAATTTCACATACCAGACCTGAAGGTCGGCACCCTAGATCAGCTGGTAGGTCTTTCGGATGACCTTGGTAAGCTCGACACATATGTCGAGCAAGTAACTCGTAAGGTGGCTACGTACCTGGGCGAGGTCTTGGAAGACCAGAGAGATAAGCTGCATGAAAACCTGATGGCCAACAACAGTGAGTACACCTTCTTTAGTATAAACATGCTGCTTTTTTCAAATTGACCTACTTTTTTCTCTGTTTGTATGTTTGAACCTTTGACAAATAATAAAGAGAACTAGATAGAGCAAAAGAGTTGAAATTAGGCAAAATATTGAGGCCAAATTCACCTTTGTCGAACTTATTTTAATTTTTGGTTGCATTAAGTATGCGATCATGTATGGATCACTTGAGGACTACGCGTGCCCTCTGTTGTGGTACTATACCAATTGTTAAATGCTCATAAGATCATAAGGGGTCTCAACAGTTTGTGATTTTTTCAACTCTTTCGTACACAAAGTATCAATTGACTCTTAGTGTATGGTGTCCCAGCAATTAAACTTTATCGATCGAAAAAAAAAAAAGAGAGATCTACACCAGAGAATACTATACACAACACAAAACAAATACACTAATTGGAATTATTTTCCTTTAAAAATTTTTCATTAATTTATTGGAGGTAATGAATCCAATAGTTAGGCTACTTGATTCATGTAATTTCATTTTCCTCTTCAACACCTAAAATTCCAAGCTTTCAAAATAAAAATAGCCCTGATAATTTTGCCTGCAAGGTTACTAATAACCATCAACTGTTGAATAAATAAAAATAAAGTTATTAACAACAGTATGCTTATTTACCAAACCAGAATTTTACACTCTTCATATTATTGTAACCATTAGCTGATCTGGTTAGCTGAAGCTGATGAACTTCCTGAAGTTGAAAGTTTTTTCTGTTTTGAATGTCGATACTTTGTTGTTGTTAAATTCAAATGTAAAAAAAAACCAGATCTATACAAAACAAAGACAAGATTTCAATGAAAATTCAAGATTTAATGTAATTAATCATCATTGCGGTTTTATTGCTGCATCAACTGTTACAGCTGACAGTCCGAGAAAATCGCATACTTGTGTGCGTCCGTTAGTAAAAAATCGGTCCGAATATTTATGCAATAATTAAGATAGCGAATCGACGTAAACGAAATCCAACACAAGCTTCTCGTCATACAAATTTATAACTTGGTATTGAATCAGCGTAAAAATATCACAATATTTCTCACTCGTAGATTTTATATTTTTTTCTTTAGAGCCGCTAGATATAAACGAAATACATCTGTAATATTGTACTCTAGTTTTTGATATTTTGAGAAATCAAGCTTTTGTTATGATATATCGATTCAATCAACTATAACTGTACGTGACTCACGAACAACTTGCGGAAGTTATAAAGCATAACGCACTTGCAGGCCAAATTCTCGTGGCTGTAGAATAATCGATAATTCGGTTAACTGATGACACGACGCGGCGTATTTTCTATAATGGATTAACAATTAAGCGTATAAAATATGCCGCCAATATATAGAGTTTATGTGAGAGAGAGAGGATAAATTATAAAAGTACAAGAAAAGTAAATACGCCGCGTACATAATAAGTAGATAATTGATGTGACGAAGTAGTCAGCTTATTGTTCTCAGTTGAAATTACGATTTTTTTTATAATTTTCTCCCTTAACGTATTTGTGGTGTTGCTTTGCTTGCTTTACTTTTTTGTTTCGACCACATTAACCCTTTCTCCCTGTACCTTACTCATTGTTTTAACTAACAAATGCTCATACACGTGCACTGCCTATTACAAATTCTGTGCAAAAAAAAAAACGAAATAAACAAAATAAATAAATTTCAAGGCATATGTGCAATGTGCTACTTGACGAATGTGCCTAGATAAGAAGACGCGTAATCGAATGCGGTGGAAATGTAGTACTCAATGGGCACACGCGATGCATCACGACATAGTATATGCATCGTAGAATCTCGCGCGCGAGAGAGAATTCGAACAGAACGAGAAATGTGAAACATTTTTGAATAAACTATGAGTATGATGAGTGGACAACGCAAGGAGTTGCTTGGGTTACTGTGGTCACCAAGCTCCGATTAGTCGCTGCATATTATATATATATATATATATATATATATATATATATGTATAGGTTTCGTTTTACCTTCATTTTCTTTTCATTTTCTTTTCTTTTCTTTTCTTTTCTTTTCTTTTCTTCTGTCCCACTTTCCCTTTACATCGGTTTCCACTTTTCGACGTCGGTATTATTATTCTTTGATTTTGTTTGATTCCGCTGATTATTTTTTGATTGCATCGTATTAAACGTATAGTCCTGTTTTACTTTTCATCCAGTCCGTTCTGCCGACATTTCGCGAGTCCTCAGAGATGATTATTCCTCTCCCATTATTATTATTATTGTTATTATCATTATTATTATTATTATTATGATTGGTTTTTGTTATAAATCTTTTGTTGTCCAGTTGATATGATCCTTACGCTTGTTTTGGACTTGCTGAAAATCCTTGAGATCAGAGTATTTAAGCAGAGTATTTAAATGAAGATAGAAATAATGCAAACGCAGACGTTCGGGCTCTGAGCGCATTAAATACTCTGAGGCAGAAAGGCTATCCCGTTGAGTTACTTTGTTTTCGTTGAGTTTCGTCGGCGTTGTCGTTAGGCTTTTGGCGTAGGACGCAATAAATAGATTGAGCGAGACAGTCGTAAGAATGAAAGAAGTCGCTTTGGAGAATTGGGACTGGGCTGTAATGGATAGGTCAGACGTCAATGGACGGTGAGGCCGAGAGTCCCGAGGGGGGTCCGGACACCCCGCCCAACACCCCCGTCACACCGTCGGCGTACAAGCCATCGGGGAAGGAGCAGCAGAGGCGATCGGATTGGAGGGACGCGTCGGACAGGTCGGACACTCCCGAGCCGACAACCTGCTTAGGTCAGCAACATCACCAACGCCAACAACAACAACACCACCACAGCCACAGCCACCATTCCCACCAGCATCTGTCAGACGAGCATCACCACAGCCATCACCACCACCATCAGCAAACGAGCCCGAGCCAAAGCCATCGGCATCACCATCATCATCATCATCATCATCACTCTCATCATCATCCTCATCACCATCAGCAGCAGCAGCAGCAGCAGCACGAAAAGAAATCATCGTCGAGCTCACAGGGCGCCTGCGAAGGCCGTCATACATCGAGCGACTCGAGCTCGATGTACTCGTGCTATCAGGCGCACTGGTGCGGCGCTTCCACCCCTTCGACGCCCTCCCCAAGGCACAGTCCGAGTCCCTGCAGTCCCTCGCCGCTCTCCTGTTCTCCCTCGTCGAGCTGTAGCAGCGACGAAGATTTCGCAGTCGAACTGGAGTCGAGTAGAGCAAAGCCAAGGCGCCGTCGACGCCGGCAACGACGAGCTCGTCCGCCCCGGCCCCGGACTGCCAGCCCGCCGCAAGAGCTGAGTGGCCAAGAGCAAGAGCAAGACGACGACGAGCACCTTGACCAAGACCAAGACCAAGCCGCCGGCAAATTGCCCAATCCAGGTACCCGTCCCACCACCACAGCCACCGCCGACACCCTCTTACTCTCACCAGCGCTCTCTCTCTCTCTCTCTCTCTCTCTCTCTCTCTCTCTCTCTCTCTCTCTCTCTCTCTCTCTCTCTCTCT
>QLSS01000001.1:8404364-8452298 GCA_024372645.1 Trichomalopsis sarcophagae
TCTCTCTCTCTCTCTCTCTCTCTCTCTCTCTCTCTCTCTCTCTCTCTTTTATTTCTGTACACTCCCATCCCTGCGCAGCTTGCTGTTCCCTCTTCACTCTTGAGTCTCTCTATTTCTCCCCTATCTCTCTCTCTCTCTCTCTCTCTCTACTCCATGTCTCTATCTATAAGAGAGGTTGCTCCTCCCACTCCAACTACAACAACTACTACAACAACAACAACAACAACAATTCCTCCCGAGAACGAGCAGCGAGTTTGTATAGTTTGTCTGCAGTGCTGATTCACAACTGCGATTCTGCGTTTGCAGTCTGCGTTAACGCGAGACTGGAAACACCAGAGAAACAGTACAACAACTGTTGTCGATATGCACCTTAAGTATCGTAAATGATGAATCGTGTGAGTGGCACAGTGCACGGTCCCATCCACTCGCGTCAACCACAATACTTTATCCAAAGCTTTTTCGCTTCCCTCGTTATGATTAGTTTTCGTCTCTACCGCTCTCTCTTCTCTCTCTCTCTCTCTCTCTCTCTCTCTTTCTCTCTCTCTCTCTCTCTCTCTCTCTCTCTCTCTCTCTATCCTCTCTCGCATCAATCATCACTTTATACATAAATCTCCGCCTTCTATACGTACAGTAAATATATGTTCTATTTCTCTCTTTTCTCACTTTTTCTTGCGCTGTCATACCTTGGCCTCCACAACAAATTAGAGACACAAGCAATTTTTTGGCGCCCACTGCTTACTCTGCCGCAGTCCGCCTCTGTGCACCAAAAAAAAAAAAAAAAACCGGCCGAACAATGTCCATTTGTTGTGTCAAGCGTAAAAATAAAGTAGCGATCCGCTTCTTTAGTACGTGTGTAATTCCGCAGGATGTCTATTGTATATTATTAAAGATATTTCATCATAGACGATGTATATATGTATTTTTACAAAAAATATGCAAAGACCTCGTTGAAAAACAAAGTAAAAAGAAAAAAATAAGAGTCACACCTAATGGGCCACGTTTCTTTCGGTTCTTTACATAATTTTCAATGCCAGAAAAATGGGGCACCGATGCGACAAAAAGGCAAAAGTTCTGGTTATTGTTATAAATTTTCCATAAACCAGATGACGCCTTTCCTCTCCATTCAGAGCATACTCGGTAACCGAAGAAACGTGATCTGGTAGCTGTGCTTCGTAAAGTCTTCTTTCTTTATCTTATAACGGAGCTATTGCATATTCCCCGAAGAAAGCTCATATGATATTCGTCTCCTTTTTTGTTTTTCTCCGTCTACATCTTTCAACTTTTCAACTTTGTAAAATTTTTCTGATTTGGAGCTTTTTATTGATCTGTAGAGTGTATGATTTTCTTTCCACAGAATGACTTGATACCGAACATACGCCACACACGACACAAACTCGAACATGTTATTTTACAGACAGCAATATAACAGAACAACAAAACATCGAAATTCAACGGAGTCGAATAATATTGAATGAAAAGTCGATCGGTACATGGGACACTGCACATTCAAATATTTAATTTACTTGCATGCACTTTTTTTCTTTGTTTCCATTTTTTTTTAAATATAATATAATGATAATTATAATTCGAAAATGAAACGTTCTCTAATACAATAACAGTTGACGATATAGATTATCTCGATCGTTCATTACATATATAGATGAGAGATAACCTGGTGAAATGCGAATTTTTGAGATCTCTTATATCCCATCTTCCTGAATCATCTGCTAGCATGAGTAAAAGCTTTGAGATGTCGCCTGCTTGCGGCTTTGAAAATTCATGGCATTGCACTGAACTGGAATCATTTTTCTTTTTCTTTTTTTTTTTTTTTTTTTTTTTAGCTTAATGAGCAACTTTCATATTATGCACAGACTGCAGCACAACCACGCTATATACCAAGTTGATATAATTATGTATGATTTCTTTTGCCTTCATCACGGCGATTATGTTTGCTTGAACATGAAAAATCAAAATTATGCATGTTTAAGACACATTTTATAAATCATGGCACTATTGACATTCACGTTATTCACCTACCATATCAGAAGACTAGTGACGCTTCCTGGTTCGCTAATGATGGTGATAATTATTAATACTTTTAATGTCGTAAAAAAAAAAGCATAATACCGATTAGTATACGCATAAAATGAATTGCTACACACTCGGCATTTATAAAAAGATGCTTCGACCAGGAAGATTGATCGAAAGTCGTACGGGCGCATGTTGCACTGTGTTACTAAATTATTACTCTTTGTCACTCGATCCCGAGCAGACTAAATTATAGTCGCGTCTGTATCATAGTAACACGTTTTATTGTTGTCTTTATTACTTTTGTCACACCATGCAACAATGACACTTGTTTTATTAAATGTATGACAATATTATATCATCACAATTAGAACGAAGCATCTAGTGAGCAATAACAGTCCGAGCTGTGCATACACGGGGAAATTTCGAAAGAGGAATGAGGATCATGCTCAAATTTTCTCCATGTGTGTACGTGTACATAAGAGCACACGAGAGCATTAGCAACGATAAATATGAATTTTGAAATTGTCTCTTTTGATCACACAACGTTGGTAGATTATAGAACTGTCTGAAGTGAAACAGCATGACCTTTCATTTATTCTACATGCTCGAACGATGAGCTCGAATCCCTTAATTCTAAACTCGTAATGGAGTTCGGAAGAATTCGTAGACGTTATATATTATATCGATCATAGTGGAAACCGAGACTCTATAAAAACGTTCTGTCATGCCAGGTGACCTGCCAACGTACATTACTCGATTCCAATGGGACATGGCCAAATATCCGATCAAGCAATCTCTGAGAAACATTGCGGACATCATCAGCAAGCAGGTCGGCCAAATCGACGCCGATCTGAAAACAAAATCAACGACTTACAACAATCTCAAGGGCAGCTTGCAAAATCTCGAGAAGAAGCAAACGTAAATTTCACGCCCGTAGATAAGTATATGTCCCGTACTCGATTTGACAACGGCATAACGTGTTCTTCCGATTTGATCTGTTGACGCAGCGGAAGTTTGCTGACCCGAAACCTTGCGGATCTCGTGAAGAAGGAGCACTTCATCCTGGACAGCGAGTACTTGACCACGCTGCTCGTCATCGTGCCGAGGTACGCTATACGATGCGCCCGTTTGCGCCAAACGCAGCTTTCACGATGATCGTTCTTTCCAGGGCAAGCTTCCAGGAGTGGAACGCGATGTACGAGAAGCTGACTGACATGATCGTGCCGCGCAGCTCGCAACTGATCAACCAGGATCAGGAGTACGGCCTCTTTACTGTGACCCTCTTTAAGAAGGTCATCGAGGAATTCAAGCTGCACGCCCGCGAGAAAAAGTTCATCGTTCGTGACTTCACTTACAACGAGGAGGAACTCGCTGCTGGTTAGTCTCCTCCGCTCGAAAAATTAAATTACCCAATCCAGAACAGCTTTTAAGCGTAATAATCTCTGTTGCCCAGGTAAAAACGAAATGACCAAGCTCGTTACCGATAAGAAAAAGCAATTCGGACCTCTGGTGCGGTGGCTCAAAGTCAATTTTAGCGAATGCTTCTGCGCCTGGATTCACGTCAAGGCCCTGCGTGTGTTTGTCGAGTCGGTGCTTAGGTACGGATTGCCTGTCAATTTCCAAGCGATTCTGCTGCGCCCGCACAAGAAGAGCACCAAACGGCTACGGGATGTTTTGAATCAGCTGTACGCCCATCTGGATTCGTCGGCCACTGCTGGCGGATCGCAGTCCGGCAATCAAGATGTGAGTCTTTTCACACAAGCTTTACCGATCGACTGCAGCTCGGCTGACGATTTTTTCTTTTATTTTCAGAGCGTCGACATACCCGGTCTGGGCTTCGGTCAAAGCGACTACTTTCCTTATGTCTACTACAAAATCAACGTGGACATGGTCGACAATAAAGTTTAATTCGGTTTTGCGGAATTCACTATACACATCTAGCGCACATTCAACATCTTGGCTCATCTGATTGCATATTTGTTAATTGCTCTAGATGCCTAATAAGATTATTCGAGAACTTCCTTCGTTCTTCTTCATACCGACAAATTTCTTATTGGTACTCTTCCAAATGTATAACGGCCTCTCAAGTTCAAGAGCTGCTCCGTCAAACTTTATTTTGTGCGAGTCTTTGTTAGATATTGAGAACAATATTTTTATAGCTATTTCCGAGGGAACTGTTCAACAACAAACAAACAAAAAAAAAAAAATGCTGAATTCACACGTGGTGCATGATGAATTTCGAATGATAGATCGGACTGGTGAAAAGATTTCTCAAAATCTCGGGTCTTTAAATATTTTAATTTGCTTTTTTCCCCATCGCTATGATTTCAGTAGCATTATTCTGCAATTGCTCGTATCTTGGGCTTATTTATTTTCTCAAACAGATTCATCTATTATTATTAGCGGCTGTTTTGAGATATATTTTCACCAGCGAACACATACTACTTGTACATAAGTTTAGTACGCAAGTTTTGCCAAAAACAACTTGTACACCTCCCCCCTTGTTTGATTGCTGCGTGCACATGTTTCATCAAAGGCTCCACATGTTTATTTTATCGCGAAAAAAAAAATATAAAAATGTACAATTTGTAACTAACGATAAAAAACCCTTCAACACTACGATACGATACTCTAAGTGTGCAAAGAAAGATGTTGTTAAAATCCGCTTGAAATTGTAATTTAGAAGCTTTCGAATCACAAAATATGGAAAAACCATTTCTTTTGTTTCGGGGATCGTTGCAACGCCTGTTTTTATGATGTTTTATTGCAACAGATGACTCGTTCTCTTTTATAGCTGTGTACAAAACAAAAGAGATATGAGGATGGAGTTTTGAAGCCTTTTAAGATATTTCATAAAGTATTGAAAGAAGTAGATTAGTTTTCGTTAATTTAGGCAATGTCCTGTACTGTCCTGATACTTGATTACTGGCCACGGGACACAAAATAGAACTAAAATAAACAGAATTTCGCAAACGATATTCATCCAAAATTATACATTCATCTAAATATAATAGATAAAAACAAAAAGTATTATGCAAAGTGACAATGTGGGTATCTCGACCCCCAATGTTTTGCTTGCAGGTTAATTGTTAATTCAAATAATAACATTATTTTAATTCGTTTATTGCAATTGTTTTATCATCTTTTACAATTAAAAATTTGTAAAAGAATTTTAAAATTAACTAAAAATCATTTAGCAGAAAATAATCTGACAAATGATGTGCTTCTTAATTTTTGTGAATATCGTTATAATTTATGTAATAAATGAGCAGAAGAAAAGAGAGCTACAAAGGCAAATTGTTGTGATTTGTAGATATATTCAAGAAGCGACAATGTCGTCGTTTGCCCTTGATAAATTATATTATACATTGTATAATTATAAATAAATATCATGTTCCGTTACTATCACTGTTAATAATTGCGTGGAAAATGTTTCTTTCTAAGCCTAGAACCAAACTCACGTTCCTCGCAGCCCTTGACTGAACATTTAGGATTGAAAATACAACAATAATTCTTCATTTGAACGCAGCATTATTTATTCTGACAGTGTGAAAAAGGACGTATAACGAGAGAGTATAAAAAATCACGTGCGTGCGCGCGCATACTTGTAATCTTTTCAGTGTTTGTATTTAGAATATAATATATCACATCTGCTTGTTTTCAGTGGGAAGACACATTATTGGTTTTCAGCACATTCTGAAACGAACGTATAAAATTGTGACGAATTATTTAAGGAAGAAAGAAAAAGAAAACTGTACACACCTTCAAACTATCAATGTGATCGTCCCAATTTTCTTGAGCAAGCAATTCGACAGCTTGCACGAGTAACTGAGTAACTTTGCCAACATTCTTCTTGAATACTGTTAAAACGTCAGCGGCGCACACGGTATCCGTGGCATCTCGCCAACAATCGTAGTCGGTGGCAATGGCAACAGCGGCGTATAGCATTCCAGCTTCTTTAGCCAAAATGACCTAGAGTCGGAAATGATTTTCTTATATAAGAGCTTTTATCGGTGCGGAAAAAAGTCGCGCGATATGCGATATCGCGGTTGTCCGATTGTCAATCGGTCTCTAAGGAAAGCCGCAAGAAATAAGAGGGAACATTGCAACATACTTCCGGACACGTGGTCATGTTGATCAAGTGTCCTCCCCATTGGCGGAACATGTTGCTCTCGGCTTTGGATGAGAAACGAGGGCCCTCTATGGATACAATGGTGCCGCCCCTCCGGACGGGAAGGCCAATCTTCGCTGCCGCGTCCTCCAGCACTCGAGAGGTGCGCGGGTCGAAGGCCGGTTCCATTGGCACATGGCAGACGCCTGAAAAGTGTTTGCGTCGGAAAATATGAACTCGTAAGAGTAACGGCGCAGTATGGATGGCGACCAGGATTAATTAACGCGTACCAGGATAGTTTTGAGAAGTGCCGTCGTAAAAAGTAGCCTTCCTGTGTATGGTCCTATCGATGAAGCTGTCTGGAATGACCAGTTGTCCCCTGGATATCGACTCGGATAGGGAACCGCAGGCCGTAGAGGCTAAAATGTGCGTGCAGCCGGCCAGCCGGAGGGATTCGATGTTTGCCCGATAGTTAACGGAAGTCGGTGTTATCTTATGGCCAGGTCCATGTCTAGTGAGAATGTTGAATTAGTTTGACTTTGAGCGTCGGTGCGCGAGCTGACTAAATGTGCGAACCTCGAGAGCAGCACAACGTCGAGCCCGGCGATGGTTCCCTCGTGAAGGGCACTGGAGGGCAGTCCGAATTCGTTCCTGGCATCCTCCTGCGGGATTTCCGATTTGTACTTGAAGATGAGGTTGTCGGGATCGCTGAGACCAGAACCTCCGATGATTCCGACCTTGAAAAAAGTCTCCCCACGTGTTTATCATCGCAGAGAACGGACAAGTAGAGGAGCGATGGGACTCATAAGTACCTTAATCTTGTGTTTGGCCATGGCGCGGCAGCTGCTAAGTACTCGAATGGCCGACTAACGCTTTGCGCTTATCCAATTGCGCGAGTTGGCCGTATACGCTGGACAGCCGCGATAGACTAACTTGTAAGTATGCCGCCAGCAGTGACAGTATCGGATCAAGTGATCAGCCTCGCCCGATTCGGCCGGGCGATTCTGCTGCCGCCAGCGGTGATTTCTGTATTCGAGTCTCGAGTAGATGGCGTTTCTGGTGGGAAAATTGGATTTCAACAAGTAGATAAAATAGCTGTAAGTGTATCCGAGGAGCAGCATACCCAACTAGACTAGCATATAATACCTAGTAGTTATACCTATAAGTTATAGACGAGTCGAAATCTAGCGATTGGGCTGTGACTGCGTGACACGCAGCGATTTGGAGCGTACGAGGGCTGGGCTCGTCGGTGCAGGCATACGCGACATTATATGCTATCGCGAGTCGCGATCGACAGGAATATATATTGTTATAACCGCTCGCGCGTTATGCGCGCACAGATCGAGCGAATTAATTTGCCTGCCATTAATGAAATTCCAAGATGCAAATTCCAGGCGCAAAAACTCGCCTACATATACCCGTGTGTGTGTGTGTGTGTGTGTGTGTGTGTACGTGTGTATGCGGGCGTCCGATAAAAACGACGCACGCACGTTCGTGAGAAAAGGCCGCGGATGCTGCGGCGGACAAAGAAAACGGGCCGGGCGGAGTGGTCCCATTCAGTCCCTCCCGTCCTATTCACGCGACCGTCTCGCAGTCTTTTCGGCGGCGCGAGCGCGCAACCTCGAGGGGATATAATTAGAGGGGCGCGTAAACGCGATCGTACGCTCGGGGATGTACGAAGCACCTAGTATATCGATCGAATGCGGGAGCCCGGCTGCCCTCTCTCTCTCTCTCTCTCTCTCTCTCACGTCGCTCTGCGCGCGCTTTGCAGTTGTACACTTGTACTGCGATGCGGCGGTTAGTCGTCGCCGGACCGCCGAGCGCGCACTGCGACAGCGACAGCGGCTTTTCTTCGGGGCAATCGATCCAGTACGACGCGGCGATAAGAGCTCGGAGGTTACGATAGCGGCCCGAGACTTGACCGCAGAGTCGGAGAGCTAGCAAGCGGCCAGTGCGCGCGCGCGCGCGTGTGTCATCAATTGAGTCTAATTGCCGATCGCCTTGATGATCATTAGGGCAGCGCGGCTGAGTGACGCATGACGAAAAGCCTCTCCGCGCGCGCCATGCCGGGCCCGCATAGCAGTAGCTTATTCCATTGTGCAACCCGACGCGCCAGTGCGGAGCAATTGGTGAGCGGGCAGCGAGCATAAGGGAGCGCGATCGATAAGGGCGCAGCGTGAGTATAACCTACTCTGTATGTGCTTGCAGCGCCGATGCCGCCGCGATGAGCATCGTCGGCGAGGTCGCTGAGAAGCCTGACGAGCGACATGCTGCTGCTGCTGCTGCTGCTGCTGCTGCAGGGGGCCTTGGCGGTGACGATCGTCGACCACCACCCCGATGACGAGTACGTGATCGAGCACCAGGTGCCGTACGAGAAGGCGCTCGCCGAGGCCGGCAAGCTGCAGCTCTATCCTGGTGAGATTCTTGGCGCTTTCGCTGCGTTGATTAGTCGCGAAGAACCGTTCCAATTAGCCGAGACGAGCGAGCTGAAATTTCGAAAAAAAAAAAAAAAAAAATAATAAGAGTTGCGTAAACGCTGCACGCCGGCGCTAATTGACGGGGACGCGCTTCAGGCGACTCGACGCAATGATTGATTATAGAGAGACTAACCCGGCATTCCGCTTCCAGGCCCGATTCCCGGATGCAAGGCCTGCACCAGGGAGGAGATGTCCTACTGCCGGAACGGCAGCGTCCTCGAGGACCACTGCTGCTGCGACGGCGCCTACAACGGTGACTTGATTTTCACGTCATTTTCACTTGATTTTCTAGCCGCGAAAAAAGGGAAGCAACGATCGAGGCGGCAGCTCAAGCGGAACGGGCTAAAAACTGCCGCCAGATTTCCCCATCCCGATACAATATATCGCGTACGCTTGCGCAACGGAGATTCGGCCGGCTTTTTTCCGAGATTTTTTCTCGAGAGTCGAGCGAGACTCGCTTGAAATGCTCGCGGCGTGCCGTCGATCGCGCAGGAACGCGATAGGGGGCGCGTTCGCTGCAAATATATATATATATATATAATATACATATATAGGTATACAAAGTTCGGCTGCGCAGCCGGCCGGAAGTTTTCGTGTCTCTCGTGTTACGCGCGGCTATTGAATGAATAAGTGCATTGTTTCCGAGCGCGCGCGATAAAGCTAATCGCGGATATTGATATAGAATTGAGCTCCCACTAACGCAAACGTTTTGCCTCCTCGGCGATTGCAGAAGTGCTGGGATTCGTCGAGCACACATGCCGCGTCGGGCCGGAGGCCTGCCAGGTCCGAGCGGGCGACTGCGCCGAGTACTCGCGGCTCCGCGAGTGCTGCTGCCACTCCTACCTGGCCTCTCTGTGTGAGTACCGCAATTTGCAAATGAATTTACAAAGAAGCGTAAACTCTGTTCTGCTCGCAGGGAAGTACTTGGCGGGAGGCTGCAGCCGGAGCGCCGCCCTGTCCCACTGGCTGCTCGGACTCGCGCTGCTTCTGCCGATTCTCCGTCAAGCGGCCCGATGACCATTATTTCTCTCGCTCGCTCGATGGTTACGCAAAACTCGGGACACGCACGCGAGCTATTGTTAACGCAACTGTATTACGTCTTCTTTCACGTTTTTATTGAAAAGTCGCTGTAAATAGATTGTATGTAATATCGGATGAATATCGTGCTCCTTGAGGCCTGTGCTCCTGACTGACTCGAGGCACTGGGCTGATATATGTAGATAAAATTGCGCTTTCTCGAAAGATACTTAGATTACTGAATTTAAATGACACAATTATAGTACTTGGCCGATTGCTTCGATGATAGAGGAGAGATGTGAAATAAATATTTTGTCAAACTCAGCGGATCTTGTTTTTCTTCTTTGTTTTTCACACACCCCGATAGTACGATACCCGAGGTCGATAAAATAGGCAGCAGTTCCAGCAATTGGGACTGTTATATCTGTATACAGAGTGCGCCAGCATAGCGGGGCTAATTTCTATAAAATCTGACATGACATAATCGTAGCCCGAAAGAAGCACATGAAAAGAATGTATTAGTACATGTACTCTAGTAATGAGGAAAAAGGTAAAATTGAAGGCCAGGCACGTGTGTCTTATATATACGCATTCTCGGTTATATAGTAGATGCGCTCTTCCCCTGGGGCTGCAGGAGATAATGTATCTGTTTGTTCGAACTCGTGCGTATTACTCGCGAGGCGATAGCAGCTACTTAGGTGGAGCGTATTAACCGCGAGAGCGCAGCCTCAAGGCCAGAGACGGAGCTTCCCCTTTTCATTTCTCGCAGCTGAACGACATCGGCACGTGCCGCATCGTTGACACGCGTGGCGCGTGCATCCAGTTTGACCGGTCATCGAGCCACCAAATCAAGACTCGGCGCTTCTCTCTTGCTCGTTCGCAATTCTTCCGTTTGAATGGCAGTTTCTTTTGGCGAGAGCGAGAGAAAGGGGAGGCCACAATAAGTAGGTCGAGAGCGCCATATATATGCGCATATATATGCCAAGAGTCGGAAAGCTGCACTCGCATTATAAGTTGAATGGGAGATGCAGAATTAGGCGCCTCGAGATAATGGGCTCGATTACGCTCTCGGCGGCGTTGGGCCGATAATTTTTTCGATCGCATCTCCCCCATGGGTTTTATCATCGGCGGCACGTGGAGATTGTCCGCCGAGGTCGCGCACGTGTTTATATACATATAAACACGGGGGCGGGCGAAAACGAAGATCTATATGTATAACTCGTTGAAGGAAAGTGCCGATAAGGAGCTGCTCTCTCAGCTATTGTAAAATATTGTAATAGCGCGGTATTGTAATACTTGTCGCGACGGAAGAAAGGGAGGGTGGGAGAGCGGCTAGCGGCTTAAAAACGGCCGCTCCGGCGCTCGCCGCTACACAGTCGCTCGGCAGCTCGGCTCGATCCTGAGCCACCGGCCGATTTCGAGTGGTATACAATTGTCGCGAGTGGTGCGAGTGGCGCGAGTGGAGCGAGTGGCGCGAGTCAAGATGCTGGCCGACGAGCTCTCCTCCAGGCTCACCCTCACGCTCGGCCTGATCGTCTTGCTCCTGCTCGGCCGGCTGGCCGTCAGGCGGGCCAAGTTCCTCTACTCCCTGAGAAACATACCCTCCCCCCCGGCGCTGCCCCTCCTCGGCAACATTGTCCAGCTTCTCTGCAACCTCGAGGGTGAGTCATCAGCTATATCCGGCCATCACATATCTCAGAGAGCTGTACGCTTTCAGACTTTTTCCTCAAGCTGACCGAGTGGGCCCAGGAGTTTGGCGACATCTACCTCCTCTGGGTCGGGCTGCGGCCCTTCGTCTTCGTCTACCGGCTGGAGGCCGTGGGCACGCTGCTCAGCAGCAGACAGCACATCGACAAGAGCCTGGAGTACGAGTACCTCAAGCCCTGGCTCGGCTCGGGCCTCATCACTAGCACGGGTGAACGCTGGTTCGTCAGGAGGAAGCTGCTGACCCCGACCTTCCACAGCGAGCTGCTCAAGGGCTACTTCCGGGTGACGCTCCGCGAGGCCGACACCTTCGTCGAGTGCCTGCGCTCGGAAATCGGCAAGCTCGAGTTCGACATCGTCCCCTTCGCCAAGCGAGCCGCTCTCGATACCATCTGCGGTGAGACGCCCCTGACATCCTCGTACCTATATATACTTACCATATTCTTCCCATTGCAGTCTGCGCCATGGGCTACCACTTGAACGCCCAGGTGAATCGCAGAAACGAGTACGTGCAGGCGGTGCAACGGTGGGTAGTCGCATATGTATATTTTATTATTTATTATATTGATGTTATATGTGATGGAATTTATGGAAAAGTTCAGTCTTGAACTCGCGAGTCTTTATTCGAAGCTAAAGACAAGCGTCAACGTAAACAATAACATCCGCGACTCTTGCTGTTTGAGTCGCGCAGCCTGTACACAATTGTACCCATGTTATAGCCATAGCTGTCGGCCGTTGTATTATACATACACTATACATACGTTATATCGCGCAGCGTGACGGCCATCTCGCAGAGGCGCTTCACCAACGTCCTCCTCAAGCCCGAGCTGCTGTTCAAGCTGAGCGCGCTCGGCCGGGAGCACGACAGGGCGCTCAGGGTGATCGAGGACTTTGTCAACGGGGTGATCGCCGACACCAAGAGGGACTGGCTGGGCCGCTCGAGGCTGCGCCGGGCCCCCAGCGGCAACGAGAAGCAGGCCCGGCCGGAGACGCTGCTGGACCTCCTGCTGGAGATGGTGCAGAACGGCGAGAGGCTCACCGACAAAGACCTCCGGGACGAGGTCAACACGTTCATGTTCGCCGGCCACGACACCGTCGGCATGAGCGTCTCCTGGATCCTCTACTCCCTCGGCCGGCATCCCGAGTACCAGGAGCGCATCGTCCAGGAGGTCGGGGACTTGCTCGCGGCCGAGGGCGAGCTCGGCTTCGAGTCCTACAGCCGGCTCCACTGGCTCGACGCCTGCGTCAAGGAGGCCTGGCGGCTCTACCCCGTGACCCCGCTCATCGCCCGGCAGATCAACAGCCCGATAACCCTGCGTGAGTTCATGATATACACCTATATACAATTATGCCTTACAACGTCTCTATAGATCTGCCTGATCTAAACGTTCTCTGAACGGCTTTCAGAGAACCACGACATCCCGGTGGGCGCGACGGTGCTCATCAACTCGTACCTGCTGCACCGCGACCCCCGCTACTTCCCCGAGCCCGAGCGCTACAGGCCCGAGCGCTTCCTGCCGGGGGCCAGCAAGCCGCCGAGCTTCGCCTTCATCCCGTTCAGCGCGGGCTCGCGCAACTGCATCGGCTACAAGTTCGCGACGATCGAGGTCAAGGTCACCATCGTCGCCCTGCTCCGCGCCTACAGGTTCCGCGCCCTCCTCCGGGAGGACCAGCTGCGCCTCCTCTCCCAGGTCGTCCTCGACAACGTCGGCGGCATCCAGCTCAGTATTACGCCGAGGCTGCCCAGCTGAGGGAGCATCTCGCTGCACTCGACTGCAAGGACTGACCACTTACGCACATGTACATATACACTAACCTGCCAAATTATTATCTCTACCGCATAAACCACGCTAAACATATTATATATACGTATAGAGAGAGAGAGAGAGAGAAAGCGCATTTATCGAAACCGTCGAATCGCACCGGCTCTCTCTCTCTCTCTCTCTCTCTCTGTATTCTGATTTACCGACGGAAAGGGATGTAATGCTGCGCTATAGAACAACATTTCCGTCGGCAACGACGTTTCCTTCTGTAATTCTAATTACCCTTGTACACAACAAGACCAATGAAAAATAAATACTTAATTCTTCAAAAATTCACGTTCTTCTTCAACGTATGTACAAGATATACGCGTCAAATGAGAAATTACTGCCTCAGCAGACGACGGCTGCACATCAGCACGCGGGCTAACGTATTCGGCTAGCGGGTTGGGCTAGGTGCGGCTAGGACCCGCAAACGCAATATATGTATAGCTTACGCAGGCCGTCTTGTACAATCTCCGCGGTTGTATACATACTGCAGCACATAGAAGCCACTCATCGCTGTCGTCTGCAAAGATATAATATACCATTTTCTGCTTTTTTATCTCGCTCAGCCTTGAGCAGTATTAATTGAAATAGTGGGATGACTAGGCTATCTTTATTCCTGCGACTCATTAGATTAGTACTCAAAATCCATGCTATGCGTAGTTCAAGACAGAAAGCTCGTCTTTTTAACTGACTGCCGTGCGCGCAGTGAACCGATTTTTTATACGGAATTTCACCCTCGCTGCTGTTAGGTTAGGATCTTGGCAAAGAATTTTAATCATTCACCAAAATGAATCCTACGTTTGCAATATGTATGGTTTTTGTGGGCTGCTGTTCCAATCTGGTCT
This sequence comes from Trichomalopsis sarcophagae, assembly GCA_024372645.1. NCBI lineage: Eukaryota > Metazoa > Arthropoda > Insecta > Hymenoptera > Pteromalidae > Trichomalopsis > Trichomalopsis sarcophagae. Next base: position 8,418,358 of record QLSS01000001.1, read on the forward strand.
TCCTCGAGCTGCTGATGAAGTGAGCATTTTTTTTAATTATACTTGTTGCCAATAAATATTGGATCGAAAGCACCACAAATACGTTGCCTTATATCACAGGGAGGATCCAGGCGGTGGTAACCTTGTGACATTCCTGCAATTTCTGTTCATTGCCGTCGATGGGTTTCTTTTTACCTCAAAATGCGGAAGAGCTGAGACCAAGATAGGAATGAAGAACTACATGATTTTAGTAGTCATGTTCTTTGTATCAAGCGTGTTTAATAACTATGCTTTCAATTTTAATATACCAATGCCTTTGCATATGATATTCAGAGCAGTGAGTATAATTATTAATTCAACTTTTCAAACTTGTACACGCTTTTCGTAAACTTGAAAAAACTTGCAGGGATCTCTGATAGCTAATATGATTATGGGCATCATTATTCTGAAGAAGAAATACACTTTTGATAAGTATTTGTCTGTATTTATGATAACCATTGGTATTATCATATGTACCATAATCAGTGGCAAAGAAGTCAAATCTACAGTGCCGGTCACTGCAAACTCTGTGCCAACCTCGCCTATGAATGATTTATTCTGGTGGACTGTTGGCATCGTACTCCTTACAGTGGCCTTATTTATTTCAGCCAGAATGGGTATCTATCAAGAGTATTTATTCTCGCGCTACGGAAAAAATCCAAGAGAAGCTTTGTACTATACGGTTCGTATTGCATGTAGCATAATTCAACTTGTTTTTTTATCTACTGCTCGTGTTAACTTTCTTTAGCATCTACTACCTCTACCATTCTTTGTTCTGTTAATATCCAACTTGTGGGATCATGGAGTGATAGCAATAAATTCTCCACAAGTGACTATTCCTGTGATCGGCATCGCAATGCCCAGAATGATAGCTTATTTGATTGGAAATGTACTTACTCAGTATCCTTTTAATTTTTTTCAACAGTATTACACATTTCAATATTATGCAACACGATGATCCTGTTTAACCTTAACAAATTTACTCAGGTACATATGTATTAGTTCAGTATTTGTATTGACAACAGAGTGTGCTTCTTTGACAGTTACGTTAATTTTAACGCTTCGAAAATTTTTGTCTCTTATATTTTCAATTTTATACTTTAAAAATCCATTTACAATATACCATTGGATTGGAACACTCTTGGTATTTATTGGTACTATTATCTTTACCGAAGTAGTGCCTAAAATTAAAAAGAGCGTTCAATCGGTCTTTGCTGGCAAGCAGAAGGTTAATTGAAATTAATAAAATATCACTGCGTTTTGAGGCATCTTCCAAGATTGGTAATTTACACACTCATCCACTGGAGTATTTTATACATTCCCAAGATTGTATGTACACATCACTTCGTAGTGCAATGAGAATCATGGCTGGCATTAAATTTTAAAATTGCGTACGTACATTGTGCGCCTAATTGTGCCTCAATTATATACCTTTATCGGACTCTACTGCTCCCCAAATTGATGTACAATCCTCAAGTACAAAATTGAACGAGTTCAACACGCATTCTTGAGGTTTGTAGCATTTAAGCTGGAGGAGGCCGCTTCACCGATCCGCGACTTGCAGGAGGAACATCAGTGGAATGCGCTTCCACAACTAGCTCGCGATAAGCCATCTTTACATACATTTAAATCGTCCGTCCGAGCACTCTCTTTCGCATTTTAACGATGTCAGATGTCAGCGCACTACATTCAACATTTTAACACCGAACATTTAACATTTCTCTTTGTGGCCTTTTAGTTTTACGCATTTCCTTTCAGATTGTAAAGGGCTTTTTAGCCCCTGTAATTTTTAAATATATAAATAAATAAATCCATTTAATACTGTAAAGAGATTTTTAAAATTAATGTTTAAAAAGATGTATAATGATTTCTGGAATTTGTAATCAAATCACAGTGCTTGTAAATAATAATATCTTTTTAATGTTACATACTTTGTACAATAAATACATTTCAAAATTTATTATAACCTCAATAGCTATAAACGTTTCAACATTATTCTCTATCTATAATCCCTCTGAGCAGTAACTATATGGTACACATCATATATTTTTTTTATTGAACAATTAAACGCAGTATAGAGTAATAGTATAAACGTACAAAAGGTAACAAAATAAAGATAAAATACAGCTGCAATGCTTACTACATTAATGATTAGCACAATAAATGAAGCCTTCCTAACGCTTCGTAAATCAAATGAATGCCTGATTCACATGGCCTTATTAATCTATCCACAAATCTACTTAATTACATAATGTATTAACTGGAAATTGATAACTAAGTTTTGAAGAATTTTTTCGCTATAGAAAATTAAAAAATGGAACAATAGTTTGAATGTAATAAAATATGTCTTGTTAAATATTTAGAAGTTAACGTTTATTTGCATGCTTGACTTATTAAAGGTTTGTAAGTTAAGTAATATTTTCCATTGTTAAACATTTGCATTGGCGGTAACAGTATATAATTTAGCCATTTTTTTGGTAATTATAATAATTTCTTTAGATATTATAATATTTCGATGTAAATTTTTATGAGTTGCTGCAGTGAACTAAAAAAGACATGATATTGTCACTTATCGAATCTTGTGGGTATTTGAAAATTATACGTTTGACGCATGCTTTGTCTTTCATGTTGACAGGATGTTTTTGTTTCAGAGCGTGATATCGTTGACATCGATAGACGAAATAGGCTTGATAGAAAGTAGCTAAAAAACATCGGGCTTCTCTACAACTTTGAATATATTGGAAAGTTCGTCGACTAAGGTCTCGTAGCGATAGGCCACTCGTATATCTGGCACGTTCGTTCGTGTAATGTCATTTCCAGCAACTCCCTCCTTGGTGTAATTAGGCCCAAGCCAGTACTGCTTGCTCTGGAAGAAAATCGTTATTGGGTTTATACAAGTAAGTTGATAAGTACTCTGCTCGATTGATGAAATGATTAAGGAAGAAAGAGCGCAAACCTTGTGTGGGAAACCACTCATAATGACGGAATTTCTCGCCAATTCGCACATGTCGCATGAGCTGAGTTTCCAGACCTGGGCGGCAATACTATACTCCTCCATCAAAGGCTCCTTGGTGAAGTGAAATTGCAGAGGGTCATCCGTGGATAAACTTACACATAGACCTCTTGCCAGATACTCCGGCAAAGGATTTCGGTGATAATTCAAAAATAGGGAGTTGTTACTCAAGGGGGACATGGCGATGCCGATTTGTGCTAAATAGTACAGATATTGCAAGACTGGCACTTTCCGCAGCAGCAGACCGTGAGAAATATTTTCGGCCATCATGAAACCGCAAACTAAATGCTGGATTGGTCCTGCTTCGCCGCAATGCGGTCGAAGAACAAAAGTATTAAGGCCTTGATCTCTAAAGGTGAGATGAAAAAGAAGGAGGTTTAGAGAGGCGATGAACGAGCCCGCGATGGCTCATAAAAGAACATTTTCCAAAGACATAAACTTACTCTCTAAACTGATTAAGCACTGTCATATTGGCATAGGTGTAGTACTGATAGTAACCGTAAGGAGGGTTCTCCACGTCGTCCCAGTCGGCTGGCTGGCTGACATCTTTGTCAAATAGAGGATTTTCTGGTTTACTTTCATCATCCACCGAGTCAAATCCTATCACCTATCGAATTCCAAAAATAGAACGACAAGTGTTGGAGCGCAGTAAATGAACTGAATTGCAATACGTACGTATTGGAGAAATTTATGCAACTCGGGATGCGTCTCGGGATTATTGGTGACCTCAAAGAGTGGCAGGAAAATGTTATTTATAATCTCTTGGAAATTCGTCATCAGTTTGTTCAGCTTGAAGATGTCGCTGTAGAAAACGAGAGAAGATTTAAGACACAAAAATAAGCGTCGTCGTCGTCGTCGTCGGCGGCGGCGGCGGGGGGCTTACTATAATCTGGGAATCTGAATGAGCCAGCGAACATTGTCGGAATACACGTCGCTCTGAATCGCCCATTTGGCGAGCTTGTCCCACTCGTCCGGATTCTTGCCGTAAATCGAAAGACGCAGCTCGGCGTTCTGGTACTTGGATTCCTCCAGGTCGCTCGAAACTTCCTTGATGATGTTGGCGAAGAAGGTTCCGTTGATGTAGTTGTCGGTTTTCAGGAAGACCTCTCTCAGTCTGCTCTCGCCGATCGGGTTGTATTTAGCGTTGAATTTGTCGAACCTGTGAAAGGTGTTTCTGTCCTGCGAGGAGTAAAATCGCCCTCCCGTCAGTGCATCGCCCTTGCGTTTCGCATCGCAGGCCCGGAATAAAGTAGCTCACTCACCGCGTGGACGTCGAGCATGTCGACGCTGAGATCGTAGGTGGTGAGATTCATCGACTGGAAGACTTGGCGGAGGGTCATTTTCTCGCCGCTCTTGGAGCACGTGACCAGCTCGTCCGCGTGGTTCTTGAGCGTTTTCTTGATGAACCTGAGCAGGTGCTTCTGGTTCATGCACGAAGCTGCGTGGATGTGGGTGTCGACCTGGATGGCGCGAGCGGCAAGACAGTAAGATGTGATGTGATATATTTATGCGCATGTATAAAAGAGTGCCGTCACGTCACCTTTCTTATGTTGTAAAAGTCTCGGTGCGGCACAGCCTTCTGACTGGCAAGCTCGCGCAGCTCGTTCAAGAGGACGTGCAGCTGGAACTTGGAGGAGAGATAGCTGAGCCGCCGGTAGCAGAAGGACTTGAGCGGCCCGTCGGCGATCATGGCGCAGAGCAGGTTCATGTCGCGGACGAAGGTGGCGAGGTCCGGGTAGGAGTAGGGCACGGGCTTGCTGTCCGCGTAGTCCTCCTCGCTGGCGAAGAGGTTGAAGACGCCGTGAACCGGGGCGATTTTGTAGCCCTTGCTCGCCGGGAACTCGCACTCCCAGGGGTCGCCCCGCGAAGCCGGCGCGTGCACCGGGTGGTCTATATACATACACAGTATTGCTGTACTGTCGCGTGAGCGTTATCGGCATTATACGGCGGGAAAGGCCGTGTAACGTAGCGCCCAGCAGCGGACCTCTTGCGGAGCAGCGGGGCGTCGAGGTCGCTGCTGCAGTCGGACCCCTCGGACTGGCGGGGGAGGGACGTGTGCGGCTCTGGAAGGACCGGGGTACGTGGACGGGAGTACTTCTGTGATATTGCTCCGAGTATACCTTCGATGGCTTTGCGGTCGTCGTGCTGGACCTCGTCCTCGAGGTTGACCGGCCTCTTGTCGACGCTCCTCAAGAACCTCGAGGTGATGCTGGGGAAGGACTGCTTGGAGTTGTTCATGTATCTCTCGCGGATGGCCAGCGCCTGCACGAGCATCTGCGAGGCCTGCTGCAGGTCCTCCAGCGGCACCTGCGCGACGTTTTTCAGAAAAACAAACATTGCGTAATAGGCCGGCCTCCCGTCGGGCTTCCGTCTTTGCTCTTTACGTCACTACTGTTGACCTTTGAAAAGAAAAAGCCTTAGAAAAAGCCTTACCCCGGAGGTGTCCTCGCCGGATATGGAGACCCGCTGGAAGTGCGGCACGAAGTCATTCTCCTCGAGGGGAAAGTGGTGGTCGCTGTCGTCGGGCGCCGGGCCGAGCGACGGCTCGTAGTGGCTGCGTCGTTCCTCCAGATCCTTGGCCGCCCTGCGAGCATTTTAATTTCAGTCAACTCTTAGCGCCATCACTCGCGAGATTTTTCCATACCAAGTGTATGCATCGCGAGATAAGCCGAACGATTGCGCGCGCGACCTCGAGTTCGCGCCGGCAGACAAAGACGCACGCGCGCATCTCCCGTTCCCTCTCCCTCCCCTATTCGTATTCGTATATTTCTTGCTCGCGGCGCACTTTTTGGCCTATACTCGCCAACTGTGCGTTTAAAGGGGAGCCGCGGAGAGAGTTTAAAGAGAAAGAGCTCTCAGCTGTTCGAGCGCGCGCGTCCAATGTCACACGTAGGTATGCATACCTCAGCAGTATTTTGCAGTCCCTCGACCAGCGCTTGGACTCGACGGCGCCGGCGAACATGACGGGGATGCGATGCGCGATGCGAAGGCTACGACAAGACTCGTACCACTGGTCCACCGAGCAAGGCACATGTTTTCGAGGCGGCAGCGCTCATCGGAACCACTGCGGGATCAGCTGTCGGCGCTCGCGCGGACACGGAGCCACTAGCACCTACTGGCTCGCGAGGCTCGAAAACACCAACGTCACGAACCCCCTCGCGCGCAAGACCGAATCCCCCTCCCCCCTCCTCCTCCTCCTCCTTACAGCTATTCCAGGCCGTAATCGCGCGTTTTTCGATCTTCCCACTTGCAATATCTGCGTCGAGCAGTTGCACTGGCTATCGATCGGGAAAGAGATTATAGGTATAGGCCGCATCGGATACATCGGACAGTCGGATCGCCATTGCTCGCGCGCGACGCATAATCAGGCGCGTTACACAATACAGCTGTATGTGGGATTAGAATTTATCATACGAACTCATTATCTCAACTCGTTCTGCGGAAAGTTTCGACTAGTTTCTTCATTGTAGATTATTATTATGAGTGTAAGTATACACATCTCCTCTATCTAATCGTGCGCTTACTTGACGGTGAGCTGGCGCTGTATCAGCAGCTTCTTCTCGATCTGCTCGATGGGGAACTGCGGCACCTCGTACGGCGCCGATATCTCGTTGCCCAGCTCCTGGGGTGCGTGCCTCGCGCTCGCCGTCGCGCCGTCCAGCCCGAACACCGGGCTCTCGCTGCCTGAAATGCAAGAGACGCGTTGGCGTGATTGAATCGAGCCGAGGAGGAAATTTACCGGGAGGCTCCACCTGGCCAGTCTTTCGGAGCCACTCGACTACCGACGAGACAGTACCGGTCGAACTGCTCGAGGAATGCGACAAGCTCGCCTCCTTGCCCAGGAGCATGGCGCGAGCGACAGAGAAGCGAGCAGAGCCTGGAGCCACAACTACCGCTAGCTCCCAGCTGCAGCTCTTATATATACAACGTTGGCTTATCGCAGGCGTATATTACTATACATGATTTGCATTGTATACAGCGCGCGCAGGGCAGTGACCGTCTTGCAGCGAATTACGCTCTGCATACTTAGTAGAGCCGCTAGTTTTCCGACTTTCGACTAATTTTAGCCGTCGAACTCGCGAACCGGGCCCGATCCTGCGATTGCCGCTGTCAAATCGTCGCTGGCAGCGGACCAAAGGCCAGCTTATTTTTAAACGGCCGCGCGGGCTGACTCATTTTTCCGCCTTTTTGCGACTATTCTGCCGCCGAGTGCTGGCAAACGAGGATCGAAGCCGCCGCACGAAGAGACGCTCTTATGCAACTCGGCCGGGGCACTTACGATAGTCGTACTCGTCTCCATCGATGAACAGGTCCGGAGTGTTGAGGTAGCCAAAGTACGAGTCCCGGTTACCCGTCGGCGTCACTCCTCTGCTCGACATTACAGGCGACAATTAGTTTGCGGCTTGTCGTAGCGCGATATATCGATCGGCGCCAGGTATGGAATCGATAGGTCGGCAGGCCGAACTTGTTATGCGTGCTGCGCGCGCGAGGTACGCGGCCAGGAAGAACCGGCGCGCTGCTGCTCACTCGCCAAACTAAAGCGCACCTCGGTTTGCCTTGTTTCTATTGCGGGCCGAGGTGGTGTGCGCGCGCGGTATCGGTGTGTATGCAACACGTATAGCGGGCGCTCGAGTAGGCAGCCTCGTTCGCCTACTACCTATTACTACTATGCTATTATTATACTATTTCCGTTGCCGGCCCATTATGATTTCAAGTGCGCCTGACAGAATACTGCAACCGGTCGTCGACTCTACGCAGACTTCCAACACGCCAAATTGACGACACTTACGGTCGCGGGGGTCCGCCGCCGGGTGACACGGAGTCGTCGAGCTGTCGCCGTCGCCGTCGCCTTCGCCTGCGTCCAGCTCGTAGAACACGCCGCCGTTCGGGCCGTCTTTCGGCGCCGATTTCACCGCCACCGCCGGTTCAGCCATCCTTCTGAAATAAGTATCCTTAGTAATCCTTCTTTTATTTGACACCGGCTGCAGTCTATCAGTATAGCTATATTCCGATGTACTTACTAATGTGCAGTACTGGCGGATTGTCTCAGCTGGATAGATTCACGCGACGTGTCACCGTGTCGGCTATCTTTTATCTTCTATCAGTCTATCTTCAATGCTGGCACTACTTATATACTTATATATATATATATATATACGCTTTATCGACTTTCGAAAGAATCCTGCTCCGCGGTGTTGCTGATGCCTCAGCTTTTTATCTATAAACAAGAAACAAGAAATATACCGACTCTCACAACTACTAACGACTGTACTTCATCAACTGACAAGTTTATATGTTCAATCGGAATGATTTCGTAAAAAATTCACCAACGATGTTAAGCAGCTGAGCATTACTCATCGAAATATTTATAATATAAAAAGACAAAAAGTATACTTAGAGGTTATGAAAAGATGCAAACATGAGTCATTCACTCCAGCGGGATAAGCTCTTCTCTGTTGATATAATCATTGAACAAAGTGTTTATTTTTAACCAAGCAGCGCCTTGACTCTTTCCTGAGACACACTACGTATATAGCTATGTTTGACACACTACGTATATAGATATGCAAAGTTCTGAGAGAAAAAACAACTCACCGATTGACGTACCCGCGGAGATGCAACACAGGCACACACACACACACACTCTCACACACTCTTGCACTGTTTGCCTTTATTCCCCCTGCGGGCTGCGGCTACACTATTTTACGCAGCTACGATACGGACTACGGAGTCGGAGAGATACCCGCACGGAACACTCTCGCTCGCCAAAGCCGCGCCGTGATTAGCTATTATAAGTAGCTGACTGCGCTGGAGATTTTTCGAGCTGCTGGAGGAAAGGAGAAGCGGGCGAGCGACGACGACTGCCGAGTGCTGCGGCTGACGCGTAAGTATATACACGCTGGCGATCTGCGGCGCTGAGCACATGCGCCACTACCTACATCTGTAGCTATACCAGTATACTATATACTATATGCTCCCCCCGTAAGCTCGCCGTTCGCTCATCGCTGCTGCCGCTGCATGCTCGAGCGAGAGAGAAGAGGCCAGCAAGCGCCGCCGCCGCCGCCGAGTGATTGGCGCAGACGCCCGGCCCCGCGAAAATCCATATCCAGTCGCGCCACTGCTGACACCGCGCAGCACAGTTTGGCCGCGCGCTATACGCGGCTACGATCCGACCACCCGGCGACCGCCGCGGTTCAACAATCTGCGATTCCGCAAGTAGCGCATGCCTCTGACTCTCTATACCTGTACAGTCTCGGGAGAAAAAAAGAAACGCGCCTTTAACAAGTTTTGCCTACTTTATTTTTATCATTGTTTCACTTTGCTATTTACATGGACGGTGTTGGTGCTTTTGTTTTCGCCGCGCTCAAGTCGAGATCTTTGGATAACCAACCAACAGCTCTGATCTCGGCCCGATCGCTTGCAGGAATTATTTCTCGACTAGTTTCAACGGACTGCATAGTTAATTGAAATCAAAGTCGCTCTCGGTGTTGGAGAGGTTCCTCTCGATGAAGCTCTCAGAGTCCGAGTCGAGGATGGAGTTGATGACGTCCTTCTTCGTCTTCTTGATCTCCTTCGGCTTGTCCTTGACAGGTGACTCGTCGGCTGCGCTTCCCTGCCCGAATTGTTCTCCGGTTAGCTCTTGCGCTTGATCTTTACCATCGGCTCCGTAGAGTTCGCTCGACTGCTGAGCCGCGTAAGCTTCGGCGTAAGCCTGCTGATCAGCCGAGTAATCGTAGGCCTGAGGGTCTTGCGAGTAATCGTAGTGCTGATGGTACTGTTGATTCGGATCGTGCTCGTAAGCTTGGTTGGGATCGTACTGTTGATACTGCTTCATATACTCCTCGTACTGAGCCTCGGTGTACTGTTGACCGTCGTATCCCGTGTACTGAGCGTTAACGTCGTAGCCGTACTGGTGGTTAGGATCTTCGGAGTATTGGTGCTGCTCGTAAGTTTCCGCGTTCTCTTGATACTGCTGCTGTTGTTCGTTGGCGTCGTGAGTTTCGCTCACTTCCTCGGATGGCTCCTCGTTACTCTCTGGAGGAGCGTCGTTTGCGTTCTCCGTACTTGGAATTTCGTCGGCTCGCTGATTCATTGGCGACTCGTCGACAGCAGGAGTGACCGCCTCCGATATTGCCACTTCGTCATCCGGTTTAGCCTCGTCGGCAGGATCCTCGTCATCGTCGAGCTGCTCCACCTCCTCGATTGACTCCAGCATTCTCCTGGGCATGTCTCTAACGCCATCCTGCGGTGGCGGCTCCTCGAGCTGTTGTTCCGCGTCGTCGGGCACCCAGGAGTCGATGTCCACCGTGTCATCGTAATCATCCTCGATACCATCTGCGTTTCTACCGTCATCCTCCCGATCTCCGCCGTACCTCGACTCCTGATCCTCGTCATCCTCAGCCGGCAGCCGTGGCTCCCTCTCCTTGGCAGCTTCCACTTTCTCGACGACCGGCGGATCAGTCGGATTGTTCGGCCGTCGCGGCTCGCTGAGAAGGGCTAGCTTGGCGAAGGCGTCGTCCACGGAGAGCGTCGCTGGCCGCGCGAACGGCTTGCCGATTTCGCGCTGCAGCGGCGTCGCTATTTCCGACTGTCTAAATTTGTCAATGGTGAGCGCCTCTTCCGCGTCGCATCCTCCTCTCGGCTTGGCAATTGGCGAGATTTTTCGAGGGCCGTTCTCGGCTGCGTATGCCTGTCTCATGAGCAGCGCCCGGAAGCGGCTTCGGCTGTCCCTGGCGGGCGGTGCGACTTCCTCTGGAGACGAAGAGAGCGTCACGTTCAGGAGGTCGCCACTTGTGTTCTGCTCCTGCTCGGCATCCTCGAGGCTGCGCTCCGGCTCGAGCGCTTCCTCTTGGGCCTGCTCGATCCTGCTCAGGTAACGGTCCAGCTCGTACTTGCTCGATCTTGCAGAGGGCTTCCTCAAAGCGCTGACGAGCTTCGTTGCCGACTCTACGCTCGGAGTGCTCGTGCAGTGTGGGGGGACGGGATCGAGGCCGTACGAGCTAGGGCTGTACAGCCGGCTCCTCGTCAGAGCGTCTTTTGCTTCGTCGTAGAACGACGGCACAGCGGCCGCTTGCGCGAATTTGTCGTTAAGATTTCGTTGGATATCCGCGGATTTGCGGATCGCGCTCAACTTGTATGCGTCAGGAAGCTCCAAACTAGGGGCTTTACGGGGACTCGGCGCTGGCAATTCTATCGAGTTCTTACGCACGAGTGGGAGGCTTTTGGAAAAGAGCGGTGTCCGAGATATTTCTCGATCGTTCTGGCTTTCCAAGCCGCTGTCCGCTGCTACGCTCTCGTTGCTTCGCAGCGTTCCGTAAGCACGCAGTAAGTAGGCCTCGTACTGCTTCTGCAAATGAAGCGCATCACATCGTCGGATACCTATACCTTATTATAATCTGTATACGTATTATAGAGTAATACTTACTCTCAGTATGTTGAGCCGTTCCGTCTTCGCAGTCATCAAAGCCAGACTGCTGTCGACCTTGGCCAGAGTTCCGAGCAGCTTGTTATTCCTCTCGTCTCTCGCCCGCTGCTCCTCCAGAAACTCCACATATCGGATTCTCAGTTGATTGATGCAGCTCTCATGTCTAAGGAAACAAACGAATGAGAAAAGAAAGGCACGAGAGTATACATACGTTATATTAACGGCCCGAGATTTCGCGAAGGTCGTGTACCCGTATACACCGAAGTTTGCAAGGTCAGGACCCCGTTAACGAGCTCGCGCGACGCGAGTTAAGAAGACACGAAGGAGGACCTCGCTACCTCTTCGATCGATAAACCACAGACCGACTATATTATTTTTCTTTTCGTCCTCTCTTCTTCTGTTTCTGTGTCAACGACGCCGCCGTCGGGACGTTCGTGCGCGTAGTTAGATCGATCGACCATAGTCAAAAATATCGCGTCGCTTCTCTTATGCTTGATCGTTTGGAAATTGTAAATGCGCCTATGTAGCAGAAGCTGTGGGGGGTGTCCAATTCGCTTTCAGAAGCTCACCTGTTTCGGGACTCTTGCACCAGCAGGCCAAACTTCTCTTCTAGCCTGATTCGCTCCTCCTCGCTGTAACACACAGAGATTGCGAACGAATTGCGTGAAAAATCTCCCAATGCTGAGCACTACTTATACTTATATATGCGCTTCATCAAGTACCTTCTTCGCAGTCTCTCCTGAAGGTCCAGCATCTTTTTGTACTGATTCTCCTGGCCATCGTACAACGGTCTCATTCTTCTATCTGTCGTGGCGGGTATCGCGGGAAGCTTTATTTCACATTTTAGCCTTCGGTGCAGCCCGATTACTATTACTTTCCATCGGTGCACGTGCGTTGAAACGAGAACGGAGCCAATGAGCGGGAGAATCGGACTCGGGAGAAGAACCGAGTACAGGAAGAGAAGCAGTAGCGGCAACCGCTCGTCGAGGCGACGCTGGGCGCAACTGTCGCATGCGACGTCGCGTTGCCAGCAGCAGGGGGTGTTTTACCAGCGCGTATATACATAGACGCACAGGTGTTCCCCCTTCTTCCCCCCGCCAGCCCACCGCCGATTCAGGTGGTATACGTATACACACAGGGCATATCGCGAGCGCGCGCGCGCGCGCACACCTGGCATATGTGCCGCCCGCATGCACCATATATAACTCATGTTTTTTATATCAACTCCGGCAATCGGGACTCGATTTTCCAGACCTTTTTTCCTGCCTGCAGAGCTATCGGGGTGTGTTGCCGCTGACGTCGGAAGCTTGCTGAAATTTGCCAAATTTATCGCGGCAATCGCGTGCGCGCTAAATTTGCTCTTACGGACTTGAAGTTTCAATTCCCTGCAGCAGTCTTTTATTAATCCGCGCGATGATATGTAGCTATTATAGCTGACGCAACGCGATCGGAAAGTGTGTGGTTTGGTTTGGCTCATAAACTGTGTCTCTCTGACATCTTTCAAATCCAAGTTTTATTCCCTCATTTTTAAGCAATAAGCTAGATATACACACAAACTTTACCTTTAACCGATGACAATCAAATGATAAGAACAAAGCCGTTTACTTATAGAGAGGAGCATCTTGTCTTTTGTACACTGCGTGCAAGTGTTCTGTTAGTTCCGGCGTTGTCTCTGTACTCATATAGACAGTTTGGTGAAGTGCATCTTCCACAAGTTTAAGTTCACGCTTTATCTAACACAAAAAAATGAAGAAATGACGTTGCTGATTTTCTAACATTCTACCAACAGCATTGAGTTCTTTGAAAAAAAAATTATTTCACAGCTACTTTTAAACAATTTTTCTCCAAGATCTCAGTTTTGCGCAAAGCCATGAACAAGAACTATAAGTCTGTAACTTGCAATGGTTGTAACTATTAATTATTATACCTGTAATACAGCAGGAGGCTTTGATCCTTCAATTTTTCTTGATACACTAGTACTCAGCAGCTGTACTACATTATCAACAACTTCTCCTTCTTCAACTGTAGTCAATCCAAAATTATGTGACAGAAACAAGGACACTTTATTTGTATTGGGCACTATCTTGAGAAATCCAACTTCTCTGTGCATTGGATTCTTCTTTTCAGGATGCCAGCTTTGGGCAGTGTAGTTTAACATTGGCTGACCAATAGATGAGAAAGTGATTTCTTCGCAGTATTTGAAAGAATTAATAGTAGGAAATTTGCCACTTCCCAAACTTTCTGTACGCCAAACTCCTTCCAGCCACGCAAGTGGTCTGAGTGCTTGGTGCATCGGCAGTTGATTCATCACTGAAAATGTAATACCATTATATTAGGTCATGATGATGATTACGAAAAGATAAAATAAAGAGAATTTATCCTCTTACCGGCACTACAGTTAAAGGTTATGTTGAAAGATACTTTTTTTACAACCGTTTGATAGAACGAAGTAACTTTGAAATATCAAAGAAGCAGAATAATGCAGCTTGTCTTGATATACACGTACGCTCGTATAACTTACGATGACAATCTAAATTTTATACGTGAGACAAACAAATCTGACACACTCGCATATTTTGACTCATTTTGATTTGAACATTATCCTTCGGCATAAAATGCCTATACCATGCGATCAGACGCATGCAGCGACAATAACGGTCACGCGACGAACTGCTTAAATCTCTCTATATTAAGTATATATATATGTTATATTATTCTTCTCCATATAATGTAATATAGTCTATACGACACTGCAGCACATATACGTATATATACATTATACACACATTCCGACTATTTTAGAACCTCGCAACGGGTTTTTTCTCCTTCTCCAATTCTATCGCACGCATAACTGTTTACCTTATGTGTGTATATATATATATATATATATATGCTTACATCTCGCACGATCAAGTGTTGTATACCGTGGATACTGGGCGCTATACATTAAATACGAGCGCAAATACGCACAATATGTATACATGTATAGTTTAAATATTTGCAAAGTGAAGCTATATTGGTAAATAATCAAACAAAGTGAAGACATTAAGTATTACGGGTCGCGGGATGCACGTAAACATTACATGTATGCAAAAATCAACCTGCAAGCGTTGCATTGAACAAACATACTTGGCTTAGAATGCGCACCTAAAATCCATCTCGGTAGTATATTGACAGAGGGACTGTAATGTTCGTAAACTCGTAGTAATGTCCCGATATGGCGACGTTACCACCGCGCAAAAATCCAACTCCCACGAAAATTTCCAAAGAACATTTGACTCCTCTGCAAATTCTTTTGCAACTGGGCTTCCCCAAACACAGGGCGTAAGTCAAGTTATAATTTTCTTTTTTGTTAAAGTATATCCTTATTGCTTTTATGCTGTTAAAAATTGACAATTACTCTTTTCTAGCGAAAAAGCTTTAGCTGCTACAGGTCATCGCAGTGTTCAACTTGCTTCCGATTGGCTTTTAGCTCATGTCAGGGATCCTACACTTGATTCCATTGAACCAAGAGAATATGTACTCTACTTATGCCCAACTGGGCAATTGCATGAACAGTTACAAAAATTTTGGATGAAAAGTAAAGAGCTGGAATGGAATGGAGTACATAATTTCATGCCTCACATAACATTAGTTTCGTTTTTCAAGGTAGTCCAGTAGTGATATATGCATGTTCTTTAAATTTTATCAATTTATTTATGCATCAATGGATTGTTTTCTGTGCAGGCTTCCGATGAATGTTCTAAAGAGCTGGCTACTATATTGGAGACCTTAATTACTAGAGAGGAATGTCCAGATTCTATTGAATTGGAAACATATGTTTCACCCAATTTTATGGGTTTGTTTGTCAAGGATGAGCAAGCCGAATGGCTTAAATCTTTAGCTGTTAAATATATAAATAAGTTGTCTACTTTAGGAATCAGTGCAGAGCCAAATTCAAAATCTCTGCACTTAACACTAGCTTATCAATTTTCTAATTCCTTGCTGGAGCCTTTGCGTTCAATGGTTGAAAAATTAGAACCAAATAAATTCGCTATTTGGGAACTTAGATTATATAGCAAAGATCCAAGATCTTTTAATCTAAATATTCATAAAGTAATGCACATGCATATTCCACGAGAACACGATGAGTTAGAACTAAGGCCAGGTGACTATATTTATGTGCCAGAAGAAGCATGTGCTACTTCAATAGATGGTTGGGTTGAAGGAATTTCCTGGCTAACAGGGACATCTGGTTATTTTCCATTGAATCATACAAAGCGCACTGCAGAATCTGACTCGTGGACATTACATTCAACAGTACAAATTACAGATAATAAAATAGATATTATAGAAGATATCATACCTCAAACTAGACGGCCTCCAATTGTACTCTCTAATGAATCTCTGGACACTCCAGATGGAATAGCTGCTGACAATGAGCCTGTAAATGTGAAATATATATTTATTCAACCACTATAAATTACTCATATTTACATCTGCTACTATTTTTATTTATTTTATTAGATGGAGGCAGCAGAGCCTACAATACTACCAGCGCGTTCAATGTTGATTTGCAGACATGGTGAACGAGTGGATTTTACTTTTGGTACTTGGATTCCATACTGCTTTGAAGCAGATGGCTCTTACGTCCGCAGAGATTTAAACATGCCAGTAAAAATACCTCCGAGGAATATTCAAGATTTTCAAGACGATTGTCCGTTAACAACATTGGGAGAATTGCAAGCATTTTTAATTGGCGAAGCAATGAAATCATCCAATATGCACATGGATGTTGCATTTGCCTCACCATCTTTAAGATGCGTGCAAACGTTATCGCAAATTTTGAAAGGTTTTCAATCTAATTTATCGATAAAAATTGAACCAGGATTAATGGAATGGGTGGCCTGGTACCAAAATGGTTT
The DNA here is from genome assembly GCA_024372645.1 of Trichomalopsis sarcophagae. NCBI lineage: Eukaryota > Metazoa > Arthropoda > Insecta > Hymenoptera > Pteromalidae > Trichomalopsis > Trichomalopsis sarcophagae. Next base: position 8,434,718 of record QLSS01000001.1, read on the forward strand.
GCCTACATGGATGACTCCAGAAGAGTTGTCGAACGCTGGTTTTAGAATAGATAAAACATACAAGCCTGTTGTAAAAGCAGAAGAACTTCCTCTAAGAGAGAATGCTGCACAATATTATGATAGGAGTTATGCTCTTATAAAAAGTATTATTGAAAGTACTAAAGGAAATATTTTAATAGTTGCTCATGCAACATCTTTACCAGCTTGTACAAGACAATTGACTGGTGGCAGAGTTCCACATGTAACAGAAGTTACTCGCCTTGTACAGCAAGTACCCTATTTAGCATGCCTAATGGCTAGGGAAAGTCCAGATGGATGGCAATTGCATCCACCACCTTTTCCACCTATTACACACAGTAGTAACAAGCGATTTGATTGGAAAATTTTGACCTGATTCCAATACGATTTTTATTTATTTATTTATAATTTCTTCACTAAACGACGGTAATATATGCTACTTAGATATTTTAAGTAATAATCGAAATGAATTTTTATACATTTACAATGACAACCTCACATATGGTAATAGAAATGAAGTACGGGTTTTGGTTATTCATTGCAATATTTTTCAAGTATTAATACCATAACAATTAGATAACATTGTACTTATTTTATAAGTCTATTTTTCTAAGAAAAAATACTTGAAATAAGAGGTGAGCACTGAGCACTGTCAACAATTGATGATATTCATAGTCATCAGCAGTTTTTGTGTACTTGGTGCATGTTAGTGATGCACGTGTGTTATGAATTTACTTCATAGATAGATATCTACGCCTACCAAAGAAGACTAATTTTATTTGTATGAAAGTTATTTTATTGAAAAATATTAACAATTTATCAAAAACACTGTAGTTTTACAAACGCACACACATATATATGTATATTATTATTATATATACATATACACATATGGTACAAATTTTCTATCTATAAGAATATAATTGATACTTATTAAAAAATCTCAAAAATGTACAAAGTTGTTGCTCTTTTATGAGACGCTTTAATAAAGCATAAGGATTAGTTCTACCCAAATTATCCATATTCTGATTAACAATGACCTCCCTCTTTTAACTTAGCAACTAAGGTGTCAACATCAGGAAGAATAGAACCAGCCTGACGAACTGGTGGATCTTCTACCGAAATAACTTCAATTCTGGGTGCAATGTCCACACCTAAATCTTTGGGTGAAACTTTCTTCACAGGTTTCTTTTTTGCTTTCATGATATTTGGTAAGGTTGCATATCTAGGCTCGTTCAAACGCAAATCAGCGCTAAGCACAGCAGGAGTTTTGACTTTGATAACTTCTAAACCACCATCAATTTCTCTAGTAACAGTCATTTCTCCCTTGCCATGTTCGATCTAATAAAAAACAAAAATTTTAATAAGAGTAGAAATTTCATGGTTTTGTAGCTTGAGAGAAAATAAAAAATCTTTCGTACCTTGCTACAGAATGTGGCAGTAGGCCAGCCTAGAACTCCACCAGTCATCTGAGCAGTTTGGTTGCAATCATCATCAATAGCCTGCTTTCCTACTATTACCAAATCTGCCTTTTCATCTTGTGCAAGTTTAGCCAAGATCTTTGATACATGAATCGGCTGGAGAGTTTCATACTCGGGACCTGAAATTTCTACATGAATACCCTTGTCGGCACCCATTGCAAGAGCAGTTCTAAGCGTCTCCTGAGCCTGAGCAGGACCACAGCTGACTGCAATGACTTCTTGTGCCAATTTTTTCTCCTTCATGCGTACTGCCTCCTCAATTGCAATCTCATCAAATGGGTTCATGGAGTGTTTAACTCCATCTGTGATGACTCCAGATTTATCTGGCTTGACTCGTATCTTGAATAAACAAAGCAGTATTTTTTAATTTCGCATAAATCGTTGATTAGTAATAAATCTTAAGCTGTTAAAACCCAAGAAAAAAGTATGCATATTTTTTTTTAACGTTTACCAACTAATGAATAATTGCAACCGGTTTTTCAGATACGAAACAGCAAGTATTTACAGAAAATTACTTACTTTAACGGCATAATCGATGACTCTTTTCACTCCAACGAGAACACGGGCCATTTTTTAATCAAGCAAAAAGCAACTAGTTGACTCAAAAAGGTTTCACGGCGATAATCGCTCTCTGCTTATCGTGCCAAAGTCCACTGATACTTATAAGTATTACCGAACTCGCAACTCGCGCAAGTGGTCGAACAGAAGACTAAGAGAGAGAGAGAGGGAGAGAAAGAGTAGAGAGAAAAATTTCCAGTGTGCGCTTCGGTGCCACTATGGCACTCATCTGGCCAATTAATCATCTCGATTATCTCAATTTTATTCTGTTATGTTTAGTTTCTGCTTGTCGTCTGCTTTTCTCTATTTATATAAGCATATAATAACGATATTATTCAGCAAGGCAGACGTAAGTAAAAAGGCTCTGCGTTTCGGACATTATACCGATACAACAAAAGACATTTTCTGGTGAAAAATTTATATTCTATTCAATCAAAATTTAATAATTTTGAACAAAAATATCTAAATTCTTGTTTTATCGAAGAACAGTCTCATCTAATAGATAACCTACCATCTTTAAAAATGCCTGATGGAGGTGATCGCCTTGTTAGTTGTTAGGCCACAAGTAGCTCCACAAAATGCATGTAAAATTCTATTAGGCGGAGAAAACGGGAACTATCTTTATCGCGGTAAATACAAATATTTAGTTCATTCGCAATTCGCATCGATATGGGACATAAGTGCAGGGCTGGGTGTAGGAGCTTCAATACATGGCATGGTGTATTGGAACCAACAAGGAAAGAAAAAAAAGTACAATGAGGGTGTGCAGGCGCCATGCTTAACAAGACAAACAGTTTAAGTAAAGGGGCACTTCATCAAGATCGTTAAAGCAAAAAAAAAATTGCAATAAACTTCGCATTCTATTCTCTAAGTTATATTCAAATGCAATTATGCATTATAGGTTCAAAAGCAAATTATTAGCCAATAATTTCAAAATAAAAATAACCAAGTACTGCAAGTATGCGCCGTTGACAGAGAGCGTCAGCGAGCCCGCTACTTGCGCGAACAGAACAGAGAAAGTTGCTCGGCTAATACTTATAATGTACTTATAATGTATATAGGTCTATACTCCACCGTATGCATATATATATATATATATATATATATATATATATATATATATATAGCTTATATGCGAGCGCCGAGCGCTGCTACTGGCTCTGCTCTTATATAGCTGCTGATGTGTATATGTATTGCGGCTGATTGGCGTTGGCGGCGGCTCAGCTCGCGGGTTCAAGTGACGTGGCCCGGATGACGGCTACACGGCTTCTAAACTTATACATTAATTTTCATTTCGATTTATATCTAACACGATGATTTGATTAAGTAAGCAGCAAAAATCGGATAGCATTCAGTAGGTTCAAGACCGATGTTTTACATTGTTTCAGCGGACTAACCAATTCTCAGGTATAATATGTCAACTAACCTCTTCCATCTCATAACATGCTTTAACATAGTTCTATCAAGATAAGGCACACAATATTGCATAGACTGAAATTTCGCCGATGTTTTACAGCAAGATGACGACTTACGATGAATTCATTCAGCAAAATGAGGACAGAAATGGAGTGCGGTTCACGTGGAATGTTTGGCCATCATCGAAAGTTGATGCCACCAGATTAGTTGTTCCATTAGGAACTCTTTACCAGCCAATCAAGGAACGACCTGATCTTCCTCCTATTCAATATGATCCTGTGTTGTGTACTAGGTCAACATGCAGGGCTATTCTGAATCCTCTTTGCCAAGTAGATTATCGCGCAAAGCTTTGGGTGTGCAATTTTTGCTTCCAAAGAAATCCAGTATGTTTCAAACAAACTAGTAGTATTTTAGCAATGCCAGACAGCATAGTTATTTTAATTCTTTTCTTTGATTTATTGCAGTTCCCACCTCAATATGCTGCAATTTCAGAACAGCATCAGCCAGCTGAATTGATTCCAATGTTTTCAACAATTGAATATACTATAATGGTAATTTTTATTTGCAATACTTCTTTGCATGTTTGATTCAATGACATGCATTGACTGTACTCGAATTTACAGAGAGCTCAGTGCCTACCACCTATATTTCTACTTGTTGTGGATACTTGTTTGGATGAGGAGGAATTGACTGCATTAAAAGATTCCTTGCAAATGTCTTTATCGCTACTGCCTCCTAATGCGTTAATAGGTCTTATAACCTTTGGAAAAATGGTACTAGTCCATGAATTGGGTTCTGAAGGATGCAGTAGAAGTTATGTATTTCGTGGAACAAAAGATTTGCAACCTAAGCAAGTTCAGGATATGCTAGGAATTGGGAGAGCTGTTCCTGGACAGAATCCAAACCAGAGAGGACCAACTGGACAGCCATTGCCACCTGCTAACAGATTCTTGCAGCCAGTTCACAAATGTGACATGAGCTTGACAGATCTTTTAGGAGAGTTACAAAGAGACCCATGGCCTGTTGGTCCTGGAAAGCGCCCACTTAGGTCAACAGGAGTTGCTTTGGCTGTAGCTACAGGCTTATTGGAAGCTAGCTATGCTAACACTGGAGGAAGGTAAAGAAATTGTTTGCAAAGCTTATTGCACATTTTTTTTTTTTTATCTTCATATATAAACGTTTTGTTGTTTTTTATAGAATTATGCTGTTTGTTGGAGGACCCTGCTCCCAAGGTCCTGGCCAAGTTGTTACTGATGATCTTCGTCAACCTATCAGATCTCATCATGACATCCAAAAAGATAATGCAAAGCACATGAAAAAAGCCACAAAACACTATGATAATTTGGCAGCTCGGGCAGCAGCTAATGGTCATATTATAGACATTTATTCGTGTGCACTTGACCAAACGGGTCTTTTAGAGATGAGGCAATGTTGCAATTCTACTGGTGGACATATGGTGATGGGAGATTCCTTCAATTCGTCGCTGTTTAAGCAAACTTTCCAACGTGTATTTGCCAAAGATCCCAAGGGGGATCTCAAAATGGCTTTCAATGCAACCCTGGAAATAAAGACATCTCGGGAGCTGAAAGTCTCCGGCGCCATTGGTCCTTGTGTATCATTAAATGTAAAGGGACCAAGCGTGGGCGAACAAGAGATAGGATTAGGTGGTACCTGCCAATGGAAGTTCTGTTCATTGACGCCTTCAACAACAACCGCGTTATTTTTTGAAGTTGTCAATCAACAGGCAGCTCCAATTCCACAAGAAGGAAGAGGCTGCATTCAATTCATCACACAATACCAGCACAGTAGTGGCCAGAGAAGAATCAGAGTGACAACAGTTGCTAGAAAGTAAGTTGAAAAGAACAATTTGGGACGTATTCACATTAATAATTTGGTTTTCAATTTTTTGCAGTTGGATGGACGCAAGAGCTTTACACCACATCGCCGCCGGATTCGATCAAGAGGCCGCCGCTGTTTTAATGTCTCGCCTAGCAGTTTTTAGAGCTGAAAGCGAGGATGGTCCAGATGTCTTAAGATGGGTAGACAGAATGCTCATAAGACTCGTAAGTTAATCGTAATCAAATGCATGAAATACGTAAATTGTACGATTCGATTTACTTGATAATGAAATTTTTAAAAATTCATTCAATTTTCCAGTGCCAGAAATTTGGAGAATATGCAAAGGACGATCCAAATAGCTTCAAACTTGCAGAAAACTTCTCCCTTTATCCACAGTTTATGTATCATTTACGTAGATCGCAGTTTTTGCAAGTCTTTAACAATTCTCCAGATGAAACTAGTTTCTATAGGCATATGCTAATGCGTGAAGATTTGACAAACTCATTGATTATGGTTCAACCGATTTTGTACAGTTATGGATTTGGTGGTCCACCAGAACCCGTTTTATTAGATACATCATCCATCCAACCTGATAGAATTCTTTTGATGGACACATTTTTCCAGATTCTCATTTTCCATGGAGAGGTAATTGATTGGCATTTACAAACAAATCGACCATTTTTGTCTTAAAACACGCATTAATGAGATTTCGTTTTAGACAATCGCACAATGGCGTCAACTGAAATACCAAGATCTTCCCGAATACGAAAATTTCAAGCAGTTACTAGCCGCACCGGTAGACGATGCGGCAGAAATATTAGCAGGAAGATTCCCAGCTCCACGGTATATCGATACTGAACAGGGTGGCTCTCAAGCTAGATTCCTCCTTAGCAAGGTCAATCCTAGTCAGACGCACAACAATATGTACGCTTATGGAACGGTAAGTACTACTTCATTTTTACACTCACTAATGTCCCGATAATATATTTTGACAAAACAAAAATCATCGTTATTTGTTTCAACATTTTGTAATTAATCAATTTTTTATGTTATCACGATCCTGTGAACCAGGGAATGCCGATGTCCAATGGGGTTGGTTTTTTTGTGAAATGTTTACTAAATTTTTGTTTTTCTCTTATATCGCTTTTGCTGCATTATATGGGTTTACGGTTAATTGGGACGCTTCTTATCACAAATTTACTCTACATCTTTCAATGATGTACAGTCTTTTAAAAACTAAACTGTATTTTATTTACGATAACCTATCGACGCCTGTGTTGAAGAAGACCTAACTCGGCCGGCTGGTTCTAGAAAACCCTGTATCTCACAAGAACAAGGTTTTGAAAACTTTTTAATGTAATTCATATCCCAAAAGCAATTCATTTTCTAGGATTTCCTTATGGTAGCCCAGTGTCTTTTAAAAATAAATATAATAAAAAATAACTATAAGCCCGCGCACAGGCAGAGCTTTGAGCTTTCTTCATCTATAACTACCAAGTTAGAATCTCGTTGAATTGGTCACCGAGTTAGGGTTTTTTTTTAAACAGCAGCCGGGATAGAGTATTCTGCCAACCAGACGTCGGTATGATAAAAATAAGGTGACAGGCTAAAAGTTACTAAACTTTCATTGAATGTACATTCAAAAGTTGAATACTCGTGAAAAAATTGATTTTTCAGAAATATTAATGGTGAAGGATTTAACATTGGGCTTGAAATGAGTAATTAAGAAATTATCATATAGCTTTTCTAACTTTTATTTATTTTTTTTTTTTATGTACAGGAAAGCGGAGCTCCGGTACTCACGGACGATGTGAGTCTACAGGTATTCATGGAACACTTGAAGAAATTGGCAGTATCATCTACAGCTTAGCAGATTAATTTCAAATAAATTATATAAGTTATAAATATTGTTTTTGTATATGATAGGGATTTCCATGTAAAGCATATAAAATAATACGTACTTGTTAAGGGCAATAAGGTCTAGACGAATTATTTTAATGTACCATAATGCATTTTTTATAAACAACTTTCTTTCAATGCCAAGGTACAATCAAAAATGGTCAATAATAATAATTAAATTTCATTGATGATATGAGTAATAAAGGAAAATTTCAAAATTTCTTCCTACCCTTTTTAACTTGAATAAAAAATAAGAACAAATAGGAATAGTAAATTAATGCACGCGTTTTCACCATATTACGTTGATTTGTTATTATTTGAGAAAAGATTAACTACAAATAGAAATTGTATATCTACAAGTAATTTAATTGCATAATTTTACAATTTTTAGTATATTGTACATGTACATACATAAGTACAACAAAAATTGCTAGAGAACATAGGTTCTGTTCTAGTAGCATATTTTGCTAAAAGTGTAGAGTTGTTTTTTAAAAAATAAATACTAACAGCACACTTGTAGTATTACAAAACCCATATAATTATATGTAAAATATTTGCGCGCTGATTATTTAAAATTCAAATTCTAGTAGAAAATATACATTATGCACAGTTTCTATCTCTAAATATAATACAAACTGTTTTTACATTTTCAATGCTCAACACCTAAACAAATATTAGCTGCTTCAAATGTCAAAAATATTTCCCAAACCCATGATTTATGTGAGGCTATATTAAATATTAGATTTTGTGCTATCTTATAGAAGAATCACAAATTTAACTAAGAAACCTTATTGACATTTTTTGTTCAACATCAGTTCGCTCTAGTGCTTTGCAAAATTCATCAAAATTAATCATGTTATCGCCATCAACATCAGCTTCAGAAAGTGTTCGTTCTGCTATACTTGAAAGCTGCTCTTCACTTAAAAAAAAAAGAATGTGAAAATCAGTTTTTAATGAATTGGTTATTGAATAATACTGTGCAAACAAAAATTACCACTCACCTTATATTAGCACCAACCATCATGTGCAATATGGCCAAGAGTTCATCTTTAGATATCATATCATCATTGTCCAAATCATACATTTTAAAGGCAACTGTAACAAATAAAATTTAAATGAGCACATACCATATCAGTCATATGATCTCAACATTCTCAAGACAATACACACATCTTAGTTTTTCTTCTCTGGAATTCAAAGTGTTTGGAACATTCTTCTTGATAGGCCTAAAGTGTGCAAGGACTTGCATAAATTGAAGAAAATTGACTCTATCACTACTGCTTTCTTCAAAAAATGCATTAACAATTCTGTCTCCAAGAGGATTTATAGCCAATTCAGGAATCCTCAAAAAATCTTCTCTGCTCAGAGTACCGCAATCTCCACGATCTAAGCTGGTAAAGCGACTGTACAGTCGTTCTATTTGATTTGGAGTAACTAAAAAGTAGCAAATATTACTCTATCTAATCAGAAAGGAAACAATTTTATAGAAACACATAATCGACATAAAATATGTACTCACATCCAGTAGCTTCTTGTATTTGAGCAATTTCCTCCTCACGTAAAAGTAGACTAGAACGGTTCCCCATTTTGATTTATAATGGACGACTATTGAGCACGAATGGAAATAAGGCTTCACTTTTTATCAGCCTTGATTGAAGCGCTGATTAACAGCGTTTATTCATATCAGTTCTTCGACTTCTTCAAGGAGTTTGGTTAAAGAGCATCGAGCTACTTAGATTGTACTGTCATTGGCACAAGCACACAACGACGTCCAATACCTATAAGTCCACGGTCCAACCCACAATACAATGGATAACAGCAGATATGTATAGGTATACCTACTTATATGAGATGTGCGTAGGTGTCTTACAAGTACATAACAATGGTTTGTAGGTTAGGTCGAAGAACGAACTCGATATATATCGGGGCCGCCTTTTCCGCCTCGACGTTGCGATCGACGTTAAGTTGATAGAAAAAAGTTGAAAAACGCGGCTATGACTGAGTAGCTAGCTCATACTGAATTATATAATAGCGAATGGGGGCCCCAATAGTACCGAGCGCGAAAAATAGCTCCATTAAACGCAAGTATTTTGTGCTTTGTGCAATTTATTTGTCAAGTTTAAATATCTCAGAAGTTCGATTGTTACCCGCTATCGTGCGGGGATTTAAACAAGACATAATGGCGGCGCCCATGATGGTCATCTGTGACGTCTAATGAATTCGCAGATTAAACGGTGAAACTTGATTTCATTCAGGGTCAAAGTTTTCGTGATTTTTCATCCTAATGTCCTAAGTAATTTGTACAGTGTCTCACCGAACGTAACCTTTAAGTGCCTAAGGAATCGCGTTAGATTCCAGCTAACATGAAGAAGAGGTGGGTATATCACTTGTTTCGGTTTTAAAAATTCCAGTTACGATTCTAAACGCATTTACATGTCAGATCGTCGAATTCGAGAAATCCAAATGAATCTGTGTTTGCCAATCAACCGAGGAGAAGTAAAAAACGAAGCAGCAGGAAGAGCAATGAGGGAAATGAATCCTGGTACAGTAATGACAAAAATAGAGATAGGGAGAGTCGTGAACCGAGTCAGGACGAAGTGCCCGGATTAGAGTACGCATCTATGTTTCGGCAAAAGCCAAGACTGCCTCAGCCACAAGCACACCCAGCTCATAATGGACAAAGGCTTTTCCCAGCAATGTCAGATCCCAGTGTTTGTGGTTATTCGGCGGTTCCAGTAACTTATGCCATGGAGCCAGTTTCCTTACCCCCTATGTATCACCTCTATCAACCAGTAGTCGGACCAAATTATAGACCCTATCCCGGTCGAATGCAACCATCTTCATCACGGGTGCATAATGGGCCTTTATGTAGCAGCGATACCATGACAAATGGGTACTCAAGTCTTCAAGAAAATGGTTGGAACCATTCGACACCTGCAGCCTACCAAAACGGAGACTATGCAAGTTTGCCTCCTACAGCCAATATAGACAATAAAGATAACAGAAATGAATTAAGTTCAGAACATAGGCGATACTCTGACCCAGGCTTGGGACCTGCTGATTTACCAAATAATTCAAAGAGTGATAGTGACAGCGGAGACAGCAGTAGTTCTATAATTACTGTTGGCAAGAGTAATAAATTATTTGTGACACTCTTTGAGCAGGTATACTTTCTTCTAATTGCTTTGATAAATCAATAAAACCATAGTAACCTCATCGTACAATTGTTATTATACGAGTTTCTTTGCAGATAACAAGGATGAAGGAGGCAAACAGTCAGTTGTTCAGGGAACTGCACCAAGCCAAAACTGATCTAGAAAATGTCAAGACTGAGTTGAATCAATTTAAGCAAAATGTTCCTTCAGATTACCAGCCAGGAATGTTGTCAGGTAAAATCATTATCACCGGTTAGTACAGCTTAGAAAATACATATTCTCACGGAAATGTGTGCGTAGATATTATCAAGGAAATCAGAGATGCCAGCATAGTAAAGGAGGAGGCGATGCTTTCGAAAATGCTCCTGTTAATGGAGAGCCAGCAATGTCAGAGGTCGTCAGATCTGGAGCAGTTGAGGGTGAGTAATTGCGTGTGTAACGCATACGAATCTGAACGCAAATCAGAGCGAGAGACTGTGAGGGAGGGAGCGGGGTAGAAAGTGAGAGAGAGAGAGAGAGAGAGAGAGAGAGAAGTTGAGTTGAGAGAGACCGACAGATGCTATTTTACCGATCCTCTTCAAACAAGCGGCGCGCATACATGAGTTTGCCCGCGTGTTTTGGAAGATTCTGTTTGATTAGGAGAGATGGGCCAGGTGAGGCCTCTCTCTCTGTCTCTCTCTCTCTCTCTCTTTCTCTCATTCTCTCAGCGCGCGCTGAGAACGACATAATATAATATAAAATATAGGTATCCGTTGGCCGCACTCTCGTGATGATGAAATTGGTATATACGGAGAGGAGAGTCAAGTGATTGGGTTTCAGCGTATGGGGGCACTTAGCGCGCTACGGCCGTCAACCGGACAAACGGACAGGCCTCTCCCTCGCGATCGGGTTTCACTAGTCCATTAGCCTCATCAGCAGCCGCGCATCGATTGCGACTGCTTTCGGGGGCTCGGTTTAAGGCAATAATAACTCGTACTTTTGCTCTTTCAGAGTCAGCTGGAACGAGTGCGCCTCGAGAAGGAGGAGAGCGCGGAGCGAATCGGCAAGCTGGAGAAGGAGGTGGCCGCGCTGAGGCTGTGCTTGAAGTGAGTATCGGGTGCAGAATAGCTAGCGACAAAGCGAGAGTGAGTGAGTGAGCGAGCAAGCGAGCGAGCGAGCGAGCGAGCGAGATGATGATGAGATGATGGATGAGATGCGGTGCGGGGGCGCACAAGTTCTGTTAAGCAAAAATCACGTTATACGATACTCAAACTCATGTATGACTCTGTACACGCGTTTACGCCTGGACTGTCGACAGCAGCGAGAGCCGGGAGATCGCGGCCTTCGAGGAGGAGAACCTGGCGCTACGCCGCGAGCTGCAGGAGGCGAGGGCCTCGAGGAACCTGGCCGAGGGCCAGGCGACAAAGTGCGTAAACGCCCTGCCGAGCAGTAATCGGCCAGTCACACCTGTAAATTTCGAATCACCTTATAGTCCCTGTAAAACGAGCACCCCCGTGCGTACCGCATTCGAGACCTCAGACCCTCGCACCTCCGCCACCGCCACCGCCACCGCCACCGCCACCACTGCCACATCCACCGTAGTCCCGAGTTCTTCTTCCACGGATCTCATCGAGCACGACTCGATATCGTCGATCGGCTCCTCTGGCTCCTCGTCGCTTCGCGGACTACCGTCGCCGACGCCAGCTCGGCAAGAGCAAGCTGCCGAAAACGAAGAGACGCTGCTGGCGACGACAGAGCGAAACGACAACGACAACGTCGACGGCGGCGACGACGACGAGGAGGAGAAGGAGGACAGTAAGAGAAAGTCGCCGGATGACGACTCCGTGGTTTCGAAAGAATTCTCGATCCTGACCTCCAGAGTCCTGACAGCACCTTCACGAGCAACCTACACCACCGCCTATATCTAGGTCGTCGTACGCGCGGGGCCAAGCATAACAACCAAACCGGCAAAAACCAATCAAACAAAGCATACGTCTTTCACCACCATGTCTCACGATTAAGGGCTTCCTTCACACGGGCTTTACACAAATAGAGGCTGCTGGCATTCTGTACATATCAAAATAGCACGTAGGTTCCTCCATGGTATCATCTTGCATGCTTCGTATTTATCTGTATTTCTCTACCGTGCATGCATGCGCCGTTCCTCGCATTTTCTTCATCATATCAGAATACCGTACTAACGCTGCATTAGCTCTCGCTTTTCTCGACTAACGCACGATTCGTGGAAAGAGAGCGAATCCTTCCAACGGCAACGACTGCATACTGCATATTAACGAATGTGACTGACTGCAATACCATCGTTTGATTAATTTCTATTAGTTTGTTTTTCTAATCACCCATCTCATTTGAAATTTCAATTTCCTCAGTCGGGCGTTCCAAAATTTGTTCGTCTCTCTTATCAGCTCAAAGATGTAAAATTCCTGAGCGTTGACAAATCCCTCCAACTTTCGACTAACCGCTGTTTTCGAACAAGGAAACTCGCGTTCCTTATCCTAGTCGCAATACGCTGATTGCTGATGTCATTGAATCTTTGTTCACGGCAAGATTAAGAGTGACTAATAGAAAAGACAAATTAGAATTATCACGTCTGCGTATAATCTCGGCGCGTTCTTAAATTTTATCATTTCAATGGTATTCGAGAAAAGGCACAATAAATCAAGCAGATTATACCGACAGAGATAAGGACCATCGCTTGCGTATGCGCTATACCCATCAATATGTACACATGTATACGATGTACAATATACAATGTTTATGTGCAGCAATCGCGGAAGGATTGTCTCTCTTTGTTGCGAAAAGCGTGCATGTTGGTTGTGCAAAGCGAAAAGCGCCGAGTGAAAGAAAAAATAGTGAAATAGTAGGTGGAGAATATTACAGCGTAGGTAAATCGATCGCATGGCTTGTTGGGCGCTTGTAAATGTAGAGGAAGAAAATTAATTGTTGACTGAGCCGAGCTCTGTGTCGTAACGCGAAACCTGATTTGTCAGACTGGAGAGACTGATGGGGATTCTACGCGAGAAGGCGGGTGCGTCCGAGGCCAAGGAGGAGCCGCCGACGATGAGCAAAACGACCGGCAAGAAGCAGCCAGGAGCAAGCAGTAGTAGCAGCGGAAGCAGCGACAACGATCCAGAGCCCGATGACACCGTTTTCGCCTTCCACGACTCATCCAACAGCAACTCGGCCAACAACAGCAGCACCAGCTTGGCCACTGGTCCCGTCACCGACCTCTGAGTCACTCGAAGGCTCCTCATTTTCATATAAGAACACGCGTGTACGCACCCTCTTCTTATCGTCATCATCGTTACTCCTTTTTAGAACGTATAAGGTATGATCAATTTTATCTCGAGCTGTTGTTCTTTCGCGCTAAGGACTTTTTATAATATGACATTACATTCTAAATGGATTGCTCTCTTCGATATTTTCTTTTAACACTTTTCGACGCACACGAACTCGTTCAGGGATTTTAGCGTGTTCTGTAGTGCTCTTTTAAGCTCTCTTTTTTAACTTTTACTATCGTACGACTCTTTTAACCTTTTTGTTAGCCCATATTAGGAACACATACACACACACACACACACACACACACTCACACACTCCCGAAACGGAAGAGATTATGTTTTCGTTGTATAATTTTCCTGCGATTTTAATCACACATAAACGCGCAACCACTTTAAATGCGTGTACAATGTACTTATACATAAAGGTAATACCAAAATCGAAGAATTATTTATTTCTGCGCTTATATATTTAGAGAAAAACTCGATACTTCAATATTTATTATATAGCATTGATCAATTTTATCGATAAATCTTATTCACCGTTCGATCAGAGAGACTTGTATATTTATATTTTATACGCATGATGTACTCGTATTTCCATTCATAGTGTGCGCATATAATGTAGATACGAGATCAGCGCTCGAAAGAATAATCAAATTATTAGTGTTGTAGAGTTTGGGAAAGCGAATATTAAAATATGATACGTATACATGCCTATTTTAATCATTATAAATCGTGTTTTGACGCTGTATAGACGAAGGAATTGAAAGACGCAAGAGTGTCGCTTTAGCTTTAAGCTTGCACTGGTTGGGCGAAATTTTCGACGTGAAAATTAGTTGCTTACATTGAACAATTTCGTTCGATCAACAGCAATTGTGAAATGAAATGTACATTCAATCTATACCGTCAGTAGCAATTCGTCTAAGATGTTGAATAATAACAAAATAACAAAACTCCTCGTAAGCGGCCTTCAAAGTCACTCATATACACTATTCGGATTATGAAATTTTTGATATAGTTATTTTTATACCTGTATTTTTCTCCAGAAGCATCGAGTACATTGTGTAGAATATTTTTCGAATTTGCTTTGAGTTTTCGCACGAATCTCATAACGGCCAAAACATGTGTAACTCGAGTATAATGCCGAGAGTGCAGAGTCGCTCGTCAACACCGATCGCAGGATAAACTTTGCAAGTGCCATTAGCTAATTTTTTACGACACTGTCGGAACTCTTGGCATTATCGAGGATTATTATTTCTTGACGTAAATGTGCTTAGGAGCGGCCACGCTCCGGCGAGTTGCATTGTACAGGACAGAATGATTTTTGAATAAAGAGCTTTACATCTGTACGTCGCAGGTAGTGATTGCTGCTTGATTTGCCAGAACCCGCAGCATTATTATATACAGCTATGTACATTGTCCGTCATCGGCGTCTCTGCCTCTCCCTTTGGCGGCGCACACGAGGGGGTGGGAGCAAACAGAATACGAATAACACGTCGGCTCCGGAGCAACTGGCGCGTGCATCACTGTTTTCTTAGCGTATGGATCCCTGTTTTTCCTCTGCGCGAGGAAAAACATTGCCGGTAATTTCTCCATTAGCCGTGAGATCGTTGAGCGCAGCTAGTCGATTTTGTAAAAACAAAGGAGAATCGTTATCGGTCGAGCGCCGCGCGTTTATTGTAGTCGAGCTCGCTCGTCCGAGGTCGTGAGCGCTCTGTGTGCACATCAGCATAGGTATTAGCTATATTATATTTATATACAGTGTAGTGCGAGCCCGAGCGGTTTTATCTGTTCGAGATCGGAGCGGCAGGCCAATTGGCACGTCTTTCGTAATAAGCTCGCCGCTGTCTCGGGAAATCCATTATACGGGCCCAGGTTTCCCGGCTTTTTTTATGGCCGGCCGAAATTCCGGAAAGCTCGCGCGCTAGACGCGAAAAAAGAGGGCTAGGCGCAGGTATAACGTGCGCGCGAGCGGAGGAGAGCCGTAGAGCTCGTAAATCGATAATGATTTTACGATGATTTTACGATGATTTTACGATTTTACGATTTTACGAGGCCGCCGGTTCGCTAGCGCTCCGAAAGCTTTTTCCTCCCGCTGTTTGCTCGGCTCTCGCACTTGTGTTTCTCCGAAATTCGTAATTAGCCGCGCTTGGCTGCGATTGGCTGCATCGCCCGGAGGGAGTGCGAGGGGAGTTTTATCGAGTTTCCGATCGATACGGGCGCGCTAATTGAAAACACGTGGAAAAATGGAAAAACCGAGGATGATCGGCATGCTAACCCGCTTCTCGCTCTCGTCGCAACTGTCGCTCGGCGGAGTCGTTGCGAGGGGAGCGTCTCGTCTGTTTGCACAATCGATCGCGCGCGCGCGCGCACAGTTTTACATAACCAGTGCGGGACAGCGCTCAAAGCGAGGAGGCGAGAACCGCAGTTCTTTGTCAAACTGCAGCTAGGAGAGGGAAAAATCTGAAAATCCGTGTATATTATCATTGCGCCAGTGGGCGAGTCGGCCGGACAGAGCGGCACGTCCGCGCGGGCCAGAAGAAAAACAGCCGGAGCCTGCGATGCTTTTTATTTTCTTAGTCGAGCGCCTTCGCACCTCGCGCGAGGCTCGAGGAGAGCTGCGCGTATTATTTTTAGGTCGCGCGCACGATCGAGGCGAGGCCGTGTTTCCGCGCAGATAGGGGCCGCAAATCTGGGAAAAGCGAGAGGAGGCACGCACAGCACGTGACTGCCCGTCTGCTCGGCGTCGGGGCTGATAAAGCATGACGCTCTCGGCGTCTATCGCTTTTTTTCACGCGGCGGACCTTCTCCGTTTCGTATCGCATCGCGGTAATGGCTAGCTCATTAGGCGGCCCGTCGGCGGATTATCCGTCCCTCCCGATAAAGTCCCGATAGAATCGGGAAATCCGCGCAGGTAAGGCCTCACTTGGATCGTGTACACGATCTCCTCAGCTCGTTATTCTCGTATAGCCATAGCCATACTTGTATACAAGTATCGAGCGCGACTAATGCGAGCCCGGCGCGTCGCCAGCTATTGTACACTTGCACCGGTGTGAATGTTTTGACAGCCGCGTCTGCTCTCGGCTTTCGGGGACGATTCGCTGCGATCTCGGCCCTTTATCCTGCAAGTGCGCACTTTGCGCCCGGCGTACCTGCGGCCAGGCGGGCCCGGGCCGTAATTAAATTTGTTGTTTCAACCGCACGGGCTGCCATCCCCGCATACGTGTGCTACACCACACACGCGCTCGGCTTGAAAAAACATGTTAGGAGTCGAAGGGTGAAAAGCGGGCCGCGCGCGCATACCTGGCTGCCGGAAAAGCCGCTGTTGTTTTAGCGCGGGCCCGGACTACAAAGCGAGCCGCGCGAATCCCACTCGGCGGGACCACCCGCGCCGGCAGGTTCGGCTGAAAAGCGAGGTGAAACGAGAAATTCTATATAATTATCGCGTTTATCGAGTCAAGCGACCTATACAATCGCTACCGAGTGCGCAGATTATGCGTCGACGAGGCGACGAGGCGACGAGGCGCGCTCTTCCAGGAATCATCATCGAGCCTAATAAAGCACTCAAATGCAATTTCGATAGGAAGAAACAACAAGGCACTTGGCAGCGATGATGCTCTCGTTGTTGTAACAGCGCGCCGGCGGGCTGCCTGCTGTTTACAGGGACAATATTTTCATTCCGCAAACAATTGGTGGCTCGATAAAGAGCCGAGAGCACAGGTGCCCCCCAATCCCCATCCCGCGGCGGCGGCGGCGGCGGAAGAAAAGCCGCGCGCGGAGTCGAGGCTTCCGCGCGCGCGGCGCAAGGACGGGCCGGCGATGCATGCCCGCCGCGGCGTGTAATTACTCGCTCTCGGCGAAAAAGCTCGGCGAGGCGAGCGAGTCGCGGCGCGGCGGGCGCCTGCGCGTGCCCGCCCCATCTCCTCCGGCACGGCCC
>QLSS01000001.1:8452698-8491654 GCA_024372645.1 Trichomalopsis sarcophagae
CGGGGCCGGGCGAGGCGCGCGGGGCGGCGCCGCGAGCGGCCGCGAGCCCGGCCCGGGTGGGGGCTGTTTGAACAAGACTCGCCGGCTCGAGGGCAGCGCAGTACACTCGGCGACCGGCCTCCATCCACGCAAGACCGCGCAGCGCAGAGCCAGCGCAGAGCCAGCGACGAGAGCGAGCAGTTCCCTGCAGTGGAGAGAGGGAGCGCGACTAGGAGCAGCGGAGCAGGAGGACTCGAGAGGACTCGGAGGACGCGGAGGAGCCAGGCGAGCCGAGCGCGGGTGAGAGTGCGCGCGAGTGAGCCAGTGCGAGCGGAACGAGTGCGGTCCGGTGCAGTTCGGTGCGGCGGCGGTGGCGGCGGCGGCCCGCGCTCCTCCGCTGAGCCCATGACAATGCTGCAGTCGCAGAAGCTGTACGGCGAGGGCCCGATGAGCAGCGCCGCGGCCATGTCCAACATGGGCAGCATGGCCCCGAGCTACAGCAGCATCAACTCCATGGGCTGCGTCTCGATGGGCATGTCGATGCAGTGCAGCCCCCAGAGCCCGGGCGCCTTCAACATGAGCACCATGAGCTCGGCCATCGGGATGGCCTCGATGGGCGCGGCCGCGGCGGCGGCGAGCATGGCCAGCTACGGGGCCGGGGTCGGCTCGATGCCCGGCGGCGCGGCCTCCTGCATGAGCGGGCTGCCCTCCTACGCGCCGATCGGCTCGGCCGCGGGCCCCGTCGGCCAGGGCGTCGTCGGGGCCGGCGGCGGCATGCAGCCCGCGGGGGCCGGCCGCTCCGGCGGGGACCCCCTCAGCCTGGCCGAGCCCGACTCGCCGAACTCGGCGCTGCAGCGCGCGCGCCAGGACAAGTCCTACCGGCGCAGCTACACGCACGCGAAGCCGCCCTACAGCTACATCAGCCTCATCACCATGGCCATCCAGAACGCGCCCTCCAAGATGCTCACGCTCTCCGAGATCTACCAGTTCATCATGGACCTCTTCCCGTTCTACCGGCAGAACCAGCAGCGCTGGCAGAACAGCATCCGGCACTCGCTCAGCTTCAACGACTGCTTCGTCAAGGTGCCGCGCACGCCCGACAAGCCGGGCAAGGGCAGCTTCTGGACCCTGCACCCCGAGTCGGGCAACATGTTCGAGAACGGCTGCTACCTGCGCCGCCAGAAGCGCTTCAAGGACGAGAAGAAGGAGCTCAGCCGGCAGAGCAGCAAGCACCAGCAGCACCACCCGCACCACTCGGCCCAGCAGCAGCAGCAGCAGCAGTCGGGCCACGCGAGCCCTGACCAGCCGCACCAGGCCAAGAAGCACGGCCAGCAGCACCAGCCGGACGACAAGGAGATGCACGCGCTGGTCTCGCCGCACCAGCAGCAGCAGCACCAGCAGCAGCACCACCAGCAGCACCACCAGCAGCACCACCAGCAGCAGCAACAGCAGCACCACCAGCAGCACCACCAGCAGCACCACCAGCAGCAGCAGCACCACCAGGACATCGGCGGCCTGCTCGGCCCGGACCTCGGCTCGGCGCACGACGAGCTCGCGGCCATGGTCGGGCGCAGCCTGCACCCGCACCTGCTGGCCGACCCGGCGGCGCTGCACGGCCACGCGGGCATGCCCGGCGGCCTCAAGCAGGAGCCCTCCTACGCGCCGGCCAACCACCCGTTCAGCATAACGAGGCTGCTGCCCGGCGCGACGGCCGCCACCTCGCCCGGCGGCCAGGACACCAAGCCGCCCGAGCTCAAGATGTACGAGCTGCACCAGAGCTACGGCCAGTACGCGGCTGCCGCGGCGGCCGTCCAGCAGCAGCAGCAGCAGCAGCAGCAGCAGCAGCAACAGCAGCAGCAGCAGCAGCAGCAGCACAGCGGCATGCAGGGCTCGGCGGGCAGCGGCGCCGGCGGCATGCACCAGATGCCCTCCGGGGCCCACCACCACCACCACCAGGACTACTACCAGAGCCCGCTGTACCAGCACACCGCGGCCGTGAGCTCGGCCAGCGGCGGGCCGCCGGCGAGCGCGGGCTTGTGACACCACGCCAGCCACCCGTACGCCCTGGCCTGAGTCGCCGCGGCCGCAGCCGCCGCGAGGGCCGCCGTGGCCGCGGCCGCCGCCGCCCAGCAGCAGCAGCAGCAGCAGCAGCGCCGCGGCTGGCCCGACGTCGACGAGCTCGCCGAGCCCGACGAGCTCCAGCAGCAGCAGCTCTACTGCCAGCCGCCCGCCGCGGCCAGCTACGAGACTTCGCCGCCGCGACGGAAGCTCGACTATTGTGATAACCGACCGCGCAAGGACTAGCTCCCCGATTCGGTGACGACGAGCCACGTGCCGTGCGCGTACCTACTCCGTCGGACAGCTTTGTATTATACATGTAGATAGTCGCACGCGTCCCGAGAAAAGAAAGAAAGACTATAAAAACCGCTGCGCGCGGCAGCACTATATGTTACGCACCAGAGGTATATACGAATATAAATATATAAATATTATAAATATCACTTATAAATACTGAGAATATATTATATGAAGCGTAGGAGGCGCGAGCAGAGGGTTATAAATATAAAATATCCGTACGAGTGGGATCTTGGACGCGCTCGCCTCGAGCCGCGAATCGTCTCTGCGTGTGCGTGCGCGAGGCGAGCGCCTCTGTAATTTGTAAATACGAGCCGAGTTGCGTCGTCGCGAGAGGAAAAAGTTGTTGCAAAAAGCCACGACAAGCTCTCCAATTCTCATCGCTGTAATTCATCCGATTTTTATTGCCATTCGCTGTTGTTATCATTACTATTATTACCGCTCTTTCATTTGGATTCCAGCGCGCGCCGTCTCGAGCACTCTCGTGTTGCGCATTCTGTTCCTCGCGGCGTTTTACGATTATCACTGCGTAATAGAAGAGAAAAGCTTTGTAAAGTGTGCGTCTGTGCGTCTGTGCGTCTGTGCGTGCGAGCGCGAATGGGAGAAGAAGCTCGACGAAGCTGCATCGAGCTGAGAGGAGCCCTCGCAGGAAGGAATCATCTGTGCAAAGACTCGAATACCTTTTCGTTTTATGTAAACTGCAGTGCACGCGCAATGTTTATCGGTATCGGCGCAACACCTATACATATACACATGCGGAGGAAAATCGAGCGAGAGTGCGGGGGAAGCGGCTCCTCTCGCTCTCGCACATGTACATGTTTCAATAAACCAACGTATTTCTACGGAAAAATCAAATGGCTTGCGTCACTCACACCCGGCCCGACTCTTTTCCTCCTCCTCCTCCTCCTCCACGCTAATACATCCTCTTCTCTTCGCCGCGCGCATTAACATTCCTTTGTTCGCTAATGGCGCGCGTCTTCTGAATTTTCATTTTCGCTACGTGGTTGTCTGTGTTTTTTTTTTTTTTTTTTTTTAATGCTCGGAATCGGTTTGCAGAAATCACACGTTTGTTGAGTTTTCGAGATTTCGTTAGTTCGGTTATTCAAACAAGTCGCGGCCTTTCTGAATTTTCTCTCACAATATTTCACGCAGGCTTTCTCTTGCGGCGGACGTACACATGCATGAATATCTAATATTTACTCGCGACAAATAAAACAATATCGCTCCGTGTTGTGTCTCACACGAGCAACTTTCCAGTGAATCGATCCAGTCCTCCAAGTAGTGTAATTTCCACTCTGTATTATGTACTACTGGGCTAGAGCATGCTCCCGACGGTCCCGTGATATCGCTATATATATATATATATATATATATAATTGATACTATAATGAAATTGAAAAATCTTGGCTGTGTACACGTGCGGCAAAAAAGAGGAGCAATTAATAAACAATGGAGCCGATTGAGCCACGGTTTATCGCGTATCCAAATATTTTCCGAGTACATATACATTGCAGCTTTCCGTTCATATATACACGGCATGGCAAGTGTAAGTACATAATATATTATATACGCGCAGGCATCCGACCGTAGGAAAACGTACACATACGTACTACGTTACAATATGCGACGTTGGAAAAACTCAAATGTCGAGGAAAAAGTATACTTATATATGTGAAATGTCAGCATTAGGAGCGTTTTGTTCCATCGTTATAGCTGCTGCTGTTCAAACACGCCAGCATCGGCGTCGTACTTTATGCGATCAATTCAGCTCTCATTCGTGTGTGATCGTATATACGTTTCCTTGGCCTTTTTATCCCCGTTTCTGGAATCGTGGCGGACTAGTAAACGCAGACTCGGGAATTTCGGGATTAGAATAAGGCGCGGCGTTCGTTCAACTTGGCGGTACATCGATGTTGAGCCCAGCATTACGCTGTCCTGTTCCTGCTGAAATCGGTAAAAGCCATGACTGTATCATATATGCCATACATGTGTATAGAGTAAAATAACAAACGCGGCCCGCGAGTGTTGCTCCCATTATATATATATATATATATATATATATATATACGCGGTGTTCCGTCGGCGTCGCGAGGGAGCCGCGCACGGCTGCAGCTACTGCAAAGCTGTGTATTTTGCCAATATTTGACTAAATCATGAACAATGTTTGATTGTGCGCACTGGATCGGATTGCCGCTGCAGAGAAAACTGCGCTCTTCGCTCGGCTCAGCTGAGAAATTGAAATTTTCAGCGGGAAAGCAGCTGGGAGGGAGGGATTAGTGCTGCGCCGCGGTAATTATAGAATGTAATCCGCACGCTCTCCGGTGTTTGACGAGTGCCCGAGTCCCCGGCGAGCGAGGGCGAAAAACGTCGCGGCGTCTTGATGCGAGTCGCGAGAGTCCCGGAGCGCCGAGAGGGGAGTCGACTGCTGCGCCGAGCGCCCGTTGCCATCGCTACGCCGGCTATCAGCGCGGCTCCTGGTTGGCTGGCGGCGAGGGATATCGACTGCGCGCCTGCCTCGCGGAGAGCCTCCGCTCGAGTGCGGCCATGCTGCTTCGCCGGGCGCCAAAGAGCTCGAGCGGGAGGAGGAGGAGGAGAGAGACTAAGAGAGAGAGCAGCGCTGCCGAGCCCTGGCCCAGGCTCTCGCCGAGGCAAGGGATGGCCAGCAGGAAACATGGCCGCCGTTATTAGCCTAATGGGGCCGCGCGCGCCCGAGTCCATCGGAAGCCGATAAATCCGCGGGTGCAAACACTCGTTCCTTTTTTCGCGAGGCAATTTGTAAAACGCGCGCCGGGGCAAACATTTGCTCGCGCATCGGCCGAGTTAATCCGGATAATGTCGTAATCCCGCGCGACGCGCCGAGCCGCAAATTATGGAAAAAACGCGAGAGAGCTGCAGCGGCTACGTATACGGCGATCGATGCGAGCCCGCAAATCCAGGCGCCGCTGACCAACGCTCGCCGACATAATCGGCCCGATCGATGCGCGCCGACGCCTCCGCTTTGGCCTGCAATTACGAAATTACGGAACGACCGATCGATCCATCAGCCCGTGTCTCGGCAAATGCAGCGAAGAATGGCCCGAAATAAAGGAGCAACAGACGGGGCCGAAGCGGCTTTATTCGGGGGCGTCGGGCGCCAAACGCGCGGTCTGTATCGGTGCAGCGCGGCGATCCCAAGCCAAGCCATACAACTCGCCCCCGCATTAGCAGCTAAGCCGCAGCTCGCTCGGCCGTGCGCGCACAGAGCCAGCGCTTGTTCGGGGAAGGAGCGCGTTCTTATCGCTGCTCAAACAGCCGCTATCGGGGCCCCTGGGCCTTCCTTTTCCGGCGTCTCGAGCCTTTTCCCAGCCACCAACTCTCCCGCGCGAGATAAGCCGCGGACCTTGAGTCGCGGGCCGCGCCTATATATGCCAGTTCGAGGATCGCGGATAAACGAGTGGCACTCGCCGATTCAGTAGTGAAAATGAAAATCAAGCCGGCTCGCGCAATGAGCGGAGGTCGAGGGCCTTTTATCAGCGCGCGGCGGCTGAATCCTCGTCTCTCGCTCCCTCTCGCTATAGCGAGTATACTGCATCAGCGCGCACGTACATCGGCCGCGCCGTGCGCAGGCGCGCGCGCGCGCACACACATATATATATGTATACGTATATAACAGGCTCTCCCCGGCTGCGTATGTACGCAGTGCAGAGTGTACACGGCGTACATTGCCTGCAATATGTACCGAGAGTATAGCTCGCGGTTGACTTTCCGCTGTTTGATTCTTGAATCACTCTGTATACGGGAAATGCCTAATCGTAGGTTAAATATTTTGGCCGAAAAGGCGATCGCGGCGCTCGCGGCGCTCGCTCGTTTTTCAGCCGAGCCGCGCGCAGGGGCATACACCTACTTATTGCGGTTATTGCGGGCTGATTAGGCGGCACTTGTCCAAACAGAGCGACAGGCTCTTACGTGACTCGAATACCTGGAAATGCTCGGAATATAAATGTTCGGATATGACATTTGCGCCGCGAACGACGTGTCTGCGCTGTGTCAACAGCCGTAATGTAACGCGTTCCTCGGACCGGGACTCGCGCGAATTTTTCGAAGAGCAGCTCGCGCCTGCGGGTAGCTGCGCTGCACACGAGCCGTCCTGAAATAATATGAATTTTTACGCGCGGCTATTATCCCGGCTCATAAATACGTTTCACCGATAAGGGAGCGTGCGAGAGACCGAGAGCGAGAGCGAGAGCGAGAGCGAGATAAGATAGCTGTTTGTAACGGTCGTCGCGCGTGATGAAAAAGCTGCTTTATGACTCTTCCCCCCGCTGCCGGGTCTGCAGCGACGACGACGACAAAGAACCGCGAGCACAGCCGAGCGATGATGCTGCTCTCGGTGAAAGGCCTTATGCAATTGCCGCGCTCCAGCCGCAGCCTGCAGCTTATCTGCGCTGCTAGGAATTTTCGAAAAGACGGCCAACAATAGGCAGATAAGGAAGGCTCCCCGGCTCCTCGATTATACATGCAGCGAGAGCTATTTGGAGCGCGTAGCCTCGATCTTCGGAAACGCTAGCGAGCGCCGTTTCCCGGTTTTTACCGGCGTAGCGAGGAGAACAAGTTGATAATTCAAAGGCAAACTCGCCGCGCGCAAAATTGGCCGACATCCTCTGCATGTTTAATCTGCTGCATAATATATAAAGAGCACTGCGCGAGCCAGCCCGGCCTTTTCTCTCTTCTGCGCGATGTTTGACGCTGCGTCGTCTCGGGCCGGGCGACGGCCGAGAGCGGCGCAGATGAGAGAAGACGGCGGGGGGAAAATGTCTGGTTCTGCGCCGAGTTGACGGGCATGTTTTAAAAGTGTGCAAACAGGCCGTCCTGGCTATCCATTAGCCCCCTCAATTATTCCGAGTGCTATTCCGCCGCGGAAGAAAGTAAAGACGCAGTGTTCTTTCCGTTCGAGAGGCTCCGAGGCTCCGTCGTTTTGTTAGCCGAGGAGGGTACACAGGCCTACGAGAGCCGTCCTGGCCCGCGATAAGGACCGAGCAATTCGATTCCCGGGCTTGCTTCGTTAGCCAGATCGGCGCGATTAATTAGCCATTCTTTCCTCGGACTCGTTTATTCCGGATATCGTCGTCGCTCGGCGCTCGGACTAATTGCGCGCGCTTTATTACGCTTCCTTTATTCGAGGCGGCGCGTCGAATGGTCTGCGCGCAATTACACGCGAGCTGCATCGCCGGCTAATGAATTTTTTACGAGCGTGTCCGATGCCCGATTCTCCGCGCTCCGAAGAACCAAGGCAAGTGCGCGATTATCGATTTCGAAAGTGCGAGACTCGCGCGGGCATATGGCGCACGCGAGAGAGAGAGAGAGAGAGAGAGAGAGAGGGAGAGAGAGACGAGGTCGGAGCTTGAGGCGCGCTATGAAGTATGCATCGGAGGGAGCTGCCTGCAGAAAGCTCGCGAGGCAGCCGAGGAGGGCGCGGGCCTGCATATTTCATGAGCAAACAGGCTCGCCTGCAGCGCAGCATCTGACTCGACGCGACGGCGAGGCGCGCGCAAGCGCGAAAATTCCCTCGTACGCGTATATAGTTAAGGTATAGGTGTCGTTCAACCCCGCGATATCAATCGGCGCAAACAGAGCCGGCCGATAAGAGCGTCGATAGTGCATCTGTCGCCAAATATACTCCGAGCAGCTGGGATGCGGCGATTCCCATGACGCGAGGGGGGCAAGAAATCGAGCTCTAGGCGAAATCTCGGAGCCGGCCGGAATGTTTTGACAGGCGCGCGCACGTGCCGCGAGGCTGTTTGTAAAACATCGGCGCCGGCTTTGTTGCGCCCGATATTAACCGCCTCGCGACACGTGACCGCAGCGACGCAGCGACGCAGCGACGCAGCCAAGTGCGCTCCCACGTTCTTCCCGGCGCGCTCAACAAGTAAAAACGAATCGGCGAAAAATCGCTTAAAATTGCATTAGCCGTTAATCCGACGCCCGACGGAGCGCGCTGCAGCCCCGAAAGTTTAATGAGACTGCCGGACAAATATTTGCCCGATCGATCTGCCGCTGGAAAAATATGGACTTTGCGCTGCTGCAGGTCCGCAAACATTCGCGCTCGCTAATTCCGATTTACGATTCGCCGCTCGCCGGCTAATTGTCTCGCGCGGCGCGCCTGATTATTGCGCGCGTATCAGCAATTAATGCGCGCTCGTACGCTCGGCCGGCAGCCGATAAACGCGCCCCTAATCGCGAGCGCGCGCGCGCGCGCGCGCCACTGAATCTTATCGGGGGACGGGCGTAGCCGACACATCTATATTGTATTGGATAATTGAGCGCGGAACAGGTGGCGAGCGCTGCGCGGGGGAGCCGCTCTCTCATCGCAGCTGGCTGCACCCCCCGCGCGAGAAAACAATCGAGCCAGAATCGAGCCTGCGGACTGACATCGATACGAAGGCCTGTCCGTCAGCCGCGTCTCGTCGTTTCGATAAGTCATCGAGTTGAATAACGGAATGAGGAGGGAAATCGTGCAGCGGCCTGACAGGCACAAATTGCGACATTATAAAAGCCAGCCGGGAGGCAAGAAGCTAAGGATGCGCAGCGGCTGTGCGCAGCGGCGGCAACGTCGACGTCGACGACAACACGCTATCCGCCGCTTCGGTGGAATTTTTCAAACGCGACGGCGGCGTCGATCAATATTTGCGCAGCCGCAGAGAGAGAGAGAGAGAGAGAGAGAGGGAGCACGTCACTCGACCTTCCTCCGGGCTCGGAGCGCAGGCGCAGCTTTTTAATAAGGCCTCGCGTGCTCCTCTAATCGCGAGAAGCACTTGTGTTTGCCGTCGATTAGCATACGCGCGGGCCGCGGCGGTTCCATGCAAAACACGTGTAAGCGCGCTAATTTCTGCAGCAGCCGGGCAGGCGCAAAAATTCCAGATCACCGGCCAATTAGCTCTCTCCGCTGATTATCTCGGTTAGCCTCCTTAGCACAGAGACGGCATCGAGGCGAGGTGGCAAGTGCGCGCTGTTTGCTCAGCCACGACACGTGCCGGCTGGCTGCAGAGGCGTGCGCGTTTCAAACTCGTGCGTGTGACTGCAGAAAGGTGCAGAAGGGTACCGCGCGAGCAATACTCGCATTGGGCAACCTCGGCAAACAGCCCGAGTCGGCCAGAGCGGAGGAGAGTTTCGTCGGCTTCTCGGAACTTTCGAGCGCTAACGAGCCGTGTTCCCGGATCGCGACGCTAATTCCAGGCGTCGTCGCGCCTAGCTCTCTGACCCCGATACGGCCGTTTGTAACGTGTTCGAAGAGCCGGGCTGCTGGCGCAGGTCGTCGCGTCATCGTGCGGCTGAATCAGTGCGCCGCGCGCAGGGGCCGCGCTGAGCCTGAGCGACAGGCCAGCTTAGCACGCCCCGCGGCATCGAATAAATACGTGTACGTGTATATTCCCCGGGCGGGAACAACGGGGGGTTACGCGAATAATAGCCGGCTAAACGTTCTACATATTGCTCGGTTTGTCACTCTCCTCGTCTCTCCCGCGATTACGATGCAGATGCCGGGAATTCCAGATTTCCCGGCGCAGACAATCATTCTCTGCGCCGAGCCACCCCCTATGCTCGGCGAGGCTTAGCCCCTGCATATCACATGCGTCAATAAAACACAGATGCGCGAGCGAGAAACCGCATCTCCTTAACATAATTGCCGGCTTTAGCGCCGAGTATATAATACACATGTAGGCGAGCGAGCGCGATAATAATATTGACAAACGCGCTTGCTTTTACGTCAAATATTTTCAGTGCGCTATTCATATTTATTCGCCTCCAAGTTCTCGGCAAACTGATGAGCTCCCTCTCACTTTTCTGTCGCCGGCTCCTTTCCCGTGTTTTATTAATATTACCCTACGAGCTGCGAGTACATATTTGCCGATTGTTATCGATACGCCTGCTCCTCATTTCGACTCTCGACATTTCGCTCTTCCTCCCAACCTCGCTCCCAACTCGGCGCGCGCGATAAAGTTGCACGCGGCGCTCCGGGGGATGATGAGACCGGGCCGACTCGAGTGCGCCGCATGCGCGGCTTATTCGAGGTTTCGTGACAAAACCGCTCGTGTGTGCGCCTGACGCGGAATTATTTGTAGGACTCTACACGCCACTCGCCGCTACGAAAACGCCATCGTAATGCTCGCCGCGCGCACGCGATATTCTCTCCCTCTCTCTCGAGGGCCCTCGAGCGCGCAGCTCGCTTTCTCACGCCGCGCGAACCCGAAAAATCGCGAGCTTGCGAGCAAAGACTCCCCTCCGGGGAGCAAGTTTTATTAATTTCCAAAGTTCCGACTTTCCGACAACTGATAATTAGATCCCCACGGTCTCGGGCTTTTTCCTTGCCGAGCCAGATGAAAGGGACGAGACGAAATTGCTTTCCTACTCAAACATAAGCTCTACAATGGCGCCGGAGCATCAAGACTTTCGTACATACAGCGCGAGGTATTAATTCGGCCGGCGCGCGAGATATATCCTCCTCGTAAATGCTGGCGCTGCTCGTTGGCGCAATATTTGCGCGGCCAGCTCTCGCGCTCTTCCATCGCTAGACAAATATACTCCGAGTCAACATTCACAATAGCCAACGCACACGGGGATCGGCTAGTCCGATTCGGCGGCTTTATCGAGTCCAGCCAATTACGCGTACGCGTGTATATGCGCTATATACCTATGTCTACTGCACGGGGCCTCAATCTCTCGCGCTCCTTTATAAGCGGCCGATAGCGCAACGCGCGCGGGCTATCCGAGCTTCGGGCCGATTCCCACACGCGGAGCGCATATATATATAATAGGCAGCCCGGCGGCAGCTGAGTGTACACAAGCGCCGCTCTCTTTCTTGCGCGATGCCTCCGACCTTTGAAATTCGCCCCAGCGCTCGCTCGCGCGCCTACCTATGCAAACATGTCGTCCGCGATTCATTGCTGTGCAGGTTCGACTGCACTCTTCGGATTGATCATCTGCGCCCGCCGCCGTCTATTTGCCCGCTGCCACTCGTTTTTTCCACAAAAAGCGCCCCGCCGCAATCACATTAGCCTTTCGAGAAAGCGCGGGCAAACACGGCTTTGTTGTCCTGGCCAACTTTCCGGAATCCATAAACGCGCAAAAAGCGGGAGCGGCAAGACGCCGGAAGAGAGAGATTCGAGGGGCGACGCGGGCGCGTAAGCCGCGCATAGCCGCGGGGCTCCCGAGAGAGAGAGAGAGAGAGAGAGACTAGACTGGTGCGCGGCTCGAGAGAAAGAGGGAGAGCAAATCGGCCGGGCGGCTCCATCCAGCCTGCGTAAGTGAATTTTATTGCGCGATTATATTGAATGCCCGGGAGGCGTGCTGCACGCCCGGCCCCTCTGCTCCGCTCGACTCTTTGTCGAAAACTCTCCTCCCTCGAGCTACGCGCAGCTCTTGCAGCCCCTCGGGATCGCCGGCCGCGCGCGATCTTTCCTCCCTCGCCTGTCGGCGGCGCGGATTATCGCCGGTTCTCGAGGAACGACAATAAGAAATATCCTGGCCCTGCACGCGGAATGCGGGGCCCTGCGCAGCTATATAAGAGTGTAATGTCAGGGCCGTGAAAGCGGCGACGCATTCGATTAGGCGATCGTTTCGCCGAAGGAAAACAGAGGGCCTAATTACGCCGCTACGGACATATGGTCGTCCCGTGATTTTACGGCTCTCGGGGGTGACGAAACCGGCGGCGCGCGCAAC
Organism: Trichomalopsis sarcophagae; assembly: GCA_024372645.1. Taxonomy (NCBI): domain Eukaryota; kingdom Metazoa; phylum Arthropoda; class Insecta; order Hymenoptera; family Pteromalidae; genus Trichomalopsis; species Trichomalopsis sarcophagae. Next base: position 8,464,726 of record QLSS01000001.1, read on the forward strand.
GTGCAATTTACGCACAATGCCAAGCCCATTGTGGCGACAACAATGCCAACGAGAGCCGGCTCGATCTCGCTGAAATATTTATACGCGCTAACGAGCCTGCGGCCGATTCCTTCCAGGCCGTGTGGGAATCGCGCGAGACAAGTGCGTCAGGTGCCGGCGGATGTCCAGGATCACGGACATTGCGGCTTCCGGCCGATTGGTCGCGGCTCTTTCACGGATTGCCGGCGGTCAGCGACCTCATTCTCCGCCGCCGCTCGCCGGAAAATCGCCCCACAATGCGCGATTCGCTCTGGCAAGCCCTCCCACGAGATTTAAGAAGGAAGCTGCGCAATACCTACCGATGCCGGATGACTCTGAAGGGCTCGCGGGTCAGGTCGCGCGGCTTGGGCCTAAAGTCCGGCGGCGGCGGGACGGTGGGCCTCGGGACGCTCGGCCGAGCCTCGTTGCGCCTGCGCTGCCTCCTTCGCCGGAACCTGCGGAGCGGAGGGCCGCTAGTTAGTTAGTTAGTTGGGCGACTCCTCGAGGGGGCTCGAGCCTGGGCCGCCCGCGCTCACCTGTACTCGTTGCCGCTCCTGGCGAGGATGCCGCAGTCGAGCCCGCGGCGCAGGGCCAGCGCGACCTGCCGGCGGAAGCTCCGGCTCGGCTGCAGGCCGTGCAGCTCGCTCAGCGCGGCCACGAGCTCGCTCTTGGTGAAGCCCCGCCGGCGCGCCCTCATGCCAGCAGGTTAGGATCGCTCGCTCGCGGGCCTTTTGTTTCTCGAAAACAAAAACGATCGGGCCATTTGGCCGCACTTGACGCCGGTTTTCGGGAAAGCTCAAGAGCGCGTCGTTCACGTTTTCATTCTTGCCCGATCGAGCGTGAAACATCGAGTTCTTCGGCGTCAGCCGCAATAAACGGCATGTGTATACACGGCATTGTTCGCCTCGCTCGAGAGCCGCGCGGGAGACGCGGCGGCATTATACCGCGGCTTTTCATCGGCGCCCGAAGAAGACAATCGAGCAGCAGGTGACTGGAAAAAAGCGAGCGCGCTGACAAAAAGAGGCCAGCGGCGTGTGTGTGTGTGTGCGCGACACCCATTGACTCGACTCGACTCGGAGAGCGGAGGCTGCAGCCGGGCCAAGAGTCGCTGGAGGAGGAGGAGGGCGGGAGGAGAGAAAGAGACACGGATCGAGGATAGTCTTTGGCAAACACCAATATTTGCGGGAGCCCTGTTGGTCGGTACCTAGCCCCCGCTCCGCTCGCTGCTGCAGCCGCAACTACCCGCACACACCCTGCACTCTCTCTCTCTCTCTCTCTCTCTCTCTCTCTCTAAAAGAGAGCCGGCGCACGCGACGTCTCGAATTAATCTGCCTGGAAAATGAATTACTGCGACGCGAAAAGCGGGAAAGCGTGCCCGGACTGCGGAGGCAATAAATAATAATCAGAGTGCAATTACAGCGCTTTCAATTAGCCGCGCTCGCGCTCCGGCCTGATTGCGGACACGCGCGCTCGCGCTTCTCTGCAGTGTGTTTGGCAAAAAGCGATCGCCGCCGGGAACGCGTGCGTATATATGTATCTGGAAGAGTGCAGCGCGCGCGCGAGGGTGCGCCGACAGACGGGATGCTGGGAGCGAGTTTTTGTCCAAACACGAGGCGGGGGCGTCGAGTGGCCCGGCTCAGGGACCGGCGCAGCTCGCGGCCGCTTATTGGGTCCGTGGGGGGCGCCTGCACGCGCGCGGGAACACAACCCTCTAGTCAAACATCGCAACATCAATCAGCACCAGTCACTCGAGCGAGCGCGCGCGCGGCTCTAACGATATTGGCCGTGCATTTACATTCGGAGGAAAAGCGCCGAGCAAATTCCTCCTCGGCTCTTATTTCGCCTCGCAGCTGAGGAGCTGCAGTAGGCCGCGAAGCTCGCGCAAGCTCCGGGGATGGCTGCGGGCCTGCAATATAGCGCCGAGCTCGGGGCGGCCGGAGAGGGAGCCGGGCTATAAAGGCGGACGTAATTTCCTGCCCGCCTGACAACGTTGCAGACATGTTTGCCGAACCAACACAGCGACTCGTCGCGCTCGCTTCCACACTCGCACGCGCAAACCTACTTAGAGCCTTGTGTGTGCGAGGCAGCCTCCGCTCCTCCGCTCCACCACTGTTCCACTGCGCCCCCCCGGCCAAGGCGCCTTCCTGCAAGCTCGGAAAATTCGCGCGAGAGATTTCCCGAGGTTCGGGCCGCTGCTGCACTTTTCGGCTGCCTTTCCGGGGCTCCTCTCTACTCGGCTCCAGAGTCAATATTTGACTCAAACACGCTCTAAAACAATAGCTCGTTCTCTCTCGCTGGCCGGCTCATAGCTGGGAATTTTTATGCCGCGTTCAATTAATGCGCGCGAGTCGTACGACGTCTTGCGGCTACTTTCCCAACGCCGTTCGATTATTCCATCGGTCTCGACTTGCCGACTCTGCGAACCCGCCCCCGCCGTCGGGAAGAAAGAGAAGAAAACGTGTGAACCTGCGCGCGAGGGCTCATGCCGCCGGTCATTCTCACGATCGATCAGCATCTCGCACGCACCGCCCCCTACGCCCACGCTCTGCACTGCCCTGAGAGACGTCCTCGTTACAAGCGTTTCACGGCAATCGGACTGGTTTCGCTAATGTTTCGTCACCGGCCATTATAGGCGCACAAGTAAACGAGCAGCGGCATCAGCTGCACTCCCCCCACCCCCCGGAGAGCGCCGGATTGCCCGGATTGCGGTTTCGGCGGGAGGCTGCCAGCTCCAAGTGCATATACCAGTAAGTTGCTGTAATCCGCGCAGGCGGGGGGGCGCGCGCGACATCGGTTGACTTTCCGCTTTACACGAGCCTAAGACAAATTCCTCGTGTCAGCGGGACTATTACCTGCGAGTCGGCGCAGCGTGAGTCCCGTCGCGGCAGCCACCAGTTGTACGCGAGCACAAAGGGCCGCTCGCACAGATGCGCGATAAATCCACGCGAGACGATGTAATAGCCGAGTGTCTACAAAACTTGTGGAGCCGTTACAAGTTTACAAGCTTTTCGGGCTCGGGGGGCTAGCGCAGCGAGGCTCTCTCCCTGGCCCCGGGCCACGCTCTCGATTGGATTGGATCGGCTTAGCGCTGATTTAAGCCAATCGGCAAACAGCCGCGGCTCGTGCATAGCCTCTCGCTCGTTATCCCTCGCGCATCGCTTCTTCGCTGTCGCGGCAACCTCTCGCGATAGAGTGCAGCGGCGATGATTGGAATGGAACGGAAAGAGGCGTCGATCGGCCGCTAATCTCCCGGCGGTAATCGTGACAAATGACTCTCGGCGCGATGAATGAGATCGAATGTAGCCTGAACCTGGCGCCGCTGCAGCTGCCTCCTTTCATTCTCTCGGCTTCCTGCAGTCAAAGGAGCGTCCCGCTGCCGCCGGACACGCGCCCGCCCCGCTCCTTCGCTCCAGTTCATTGTCAGCAGGAGCGTCCGACGGCTGTACGAATGCATTAGAAGCAAATAAACACGGACAAACAGAGTGGGCTAAAAAGACGACGACTGCGCGGCGCAATAACAACGGAGCGGAGCTGCGCTGCTTGCTTATATGTATATACATATATATATATATACCCATAGCCGCGACACTCGGCTGTTTAGCCAAGATATTTGCGCTCGCAAATATTTGGAGATTGTCTACAGCCCCTCAGCGAGCGGGCGCCACTTTATCGGCCGGCGGTCCAAGTGTATGCCTCGCGCACACGACACTCTCTCACTCTCCGCGAGCTCGCGCAGCCAAGACGATGCGCGAATTTGCGCGCGCTTATCGGCGCAGCCCCGCGCGCAACATGGCGGCGGCTCTCTCGGAGGGGCTTACATAGGGGCGTATATTTGCGCAGGGATCCGTATTTGGCGAGCCAGAGCAGCCAGAGATCGCCGCCGACGGTCAGTGCGCCAGCGCGCAGCGGTTATTATGTATGGCCTAGTCGCAGGCAGCGAGCCAGAGGCCGGCGAGCGGGGAGCCGAGTTGACAAATCATTAACTATGCATCGAGCTGCCCGGCAAATACTCGTTACTAGTGCCTGCCTCGCCCTCTCTCTCTCTCTCTCACCTCGCTGCGCCCCCCGCGCGCGCGCGCACGCACGCGTATACGTGACCTAACCGTACTCACTCGACCCCTAAATACATCCTTCACCATTATGCAGCATTATAACGTCCGATCGCGACATCAAATGAGGCCTTTCGATATTTTATGAGCGTTTGCGTAGCCGGCCGAGTAATGACTAATGACTCCGGAACGAGTTTGCGCATTCGCCCCTCTCTCTCTCTCTCTCTCTCTCTCTCTCTCGCTGCGGCCCTCCAATGGTAGAGAGAATTTGCGAGGAAAAACAGCCCCGCTGTAGATTTTCCTAGGCTTCTCCGACTTTATTCAACTTGCAGCCGGCAGCTGCCCAATTCAGGATAACGGCGATTCGGCCATTATAGGGCCGAAAAAGTGACATCGGCTAAACGCGCGATAAATTTTTGACGCGACGCCAATTAGGCTGCGCGCAGGAAGAGTTGCGGCCGAGCGATGCGTGACCCGCGCGTTACACGACGGGCTTCCCCCGCCGACTGCAGTGTACGCGTAGGAGCCGAATGCCGAGGGGGACCCGCGCCTGCCTGCCTGCCTGCCTGCCTGCGCGTTTAGGCGAATTATCGAGGATGATGCGTCGACAATGAGCTGCACCAGCCAGCCCCTCCCCTCGCGCTGCCGTTTTATATGCGCCGTTATTCTACGTAATTGCAGATAAACTCTCGCCGGAATCGAGGCCGGGAGATAGCTCGGGATGATATAGTGCGCCGATCGCGCAACTCTTTGAGCTCGCGGGGCCAAAATTATGGTGCCCCCCAATAAACGCGTACGCCTCGGTATGCAAACACGCGTAAGCAAACTCGGCGCGCTGCGAGGAGATAGGCTGCGCTCGAGTTTTTATTTTACGAGGGTGGCCGGCCCGGGCTCGTTAAACGAAAATGAGAGATTCGCTTCCGGTCGCGTGCGGGCGCAGTGTCGCGCGGCCGCGTGCCGAGGACGCGCGGAGAGCGCAGTAATTACTCGCGAGGACGAGAATTCCGATCGATTCGTTTATGCATTATGCAGAGTGTGTACTCGAGCCTCGAGCTTTCTCACGCTCGCGGCCCTTTCCGAGCCGTGGATCCGCGCAAGCACGCAGGTATACGTATAGCAAGCTCGCGAGAGAGAGAGAGCAGACACTCGCTCAAATATTTCCCGGTTAAATATTTGATCCGCTTTTTATTCCATTTATTAAAAGCCGCGAAGCGAGTGCCGCTCCACGCGCGCGCGCGCGCGCGCATGTGACGATCTAATTGTGAGCGCGATGTGCACTTTTCCTTTTCTCCTGCAGGCCGCGCGCGCAGGACAGTTTTTCCCGCTCGGCACTAGCTAGATTGTCGGACTCGGCTCGGTCAATATATTCATCGCGCCGGCTGGGATGAAAAGCGGGACTGCAGGTACATGGCGGCGCATAGTACGCGCAGTGCAGCGGAGCGGAGGCTAAAGAGGCAAGAGAGGGAGTGGCGCAAACATTTGCCTGCCGCCCGGTAAATTAAAAGCACACAGAGCAGCGGCTGCGAGCACGTCGAGAGATCGAAACTACTACTCTTCTATCCTGCGCGCGCAATGCATTACCCGCACTCGTGCTCCTCCTGCTCTTCTTTTGCCTTTTGCAAAAAGCCAAGGATCCGATCGGCTCCCTCCTCCGCTCCGTTGTTAAAAATTGCAGGCTTTTGGCCTTTTATCATCGCGGCTGGAAAAACATTATGCTCGGCTCTCTACTCGTCTCCGCACTTTGCTCCCCGACTCCCTCGGGAGCAGGCCTACTCGGCTCGGCGCAGGCCGCAGCGCGGCGACTTGCGGCCTCTTCGAATTAATCGCATCGCGCAATAATGAAGTTTCGGTGGCTTGCGTGGTCCGGCGGTCGCGCGGTCGAGCGGTCGCGCGGTCGGGCCCGGCCGACGAGTCCATGTCGTTACAGCTCGCGCGCGTATAAGCGATGGAAAATGAGAAAGAAAACATGAGCTGCGCGCTTGTTTGTGCCGCGCAAACTTTGTTTTTGCAAATAGAAGAGCGCGTGCCGGCTCTCTCTCTCTCTCTCTCTCTCTCTATTTTCCTCCGGCGAATCAAGCGGAGGGAGACTTTTATTTCTTCGCCTCGGCTCTCGAGTGCTGCGCGCGAGAAAGGAATTCGCGCGGCTAAATCCGAAAGTCACTTGGAATAAATTCGAGAGAGTCATCCGGGCTGCTTCATCGGCGGAAAACAAGGGACCCGCTGTCCGAGTGAATGCGGGACTCGAGAGAGGGGACGCGCGATTCGTGCGTGTGGTCAGTGAGAGAGACGCTACACACGCACTAATTGAAGGAGCGCACGGTAGCCGGCCTTTTGATTAACACCTCCAGAGAGATAGAGAGAGAGAGAGAGAGAGAGAGAGGCCACACATGATTCTCGCGGGGCCTTCGAGAGAGAGAGAGAGAGAGAGAGAGAGAGAGAGAGCCCAAGGCTTCCAGAACATAATGCCCGACTCGCGCAAGCCGAGGCGCGATTCCCACTGCGCGTGTCGATTCCAGCATCGAGAGCGCGACGGTGTCTTCAGCTCGCGGCGAGTCCGAGCCCGCGCGACTCTCTCGCTCTCTGATGGAGTGGTTCGCCCAGCCCTCGAGAGCCCTCCGCCTCGTCTCCGTCGCGCCTGCACTCGAGTCCCTCGCGCGCGCTCTCTCTCTCTCTCTCTCTCACGACTCACGAGAGTCGAGGGGCTCCCTTTTTACGCGGCCGCCGCCTGGGTGGTCCACGGCTCCTTTATTTGTTGTACGCGCGCATGCATTACCAGCTCCAGAGCCGCTGCGCGTCTCTGCGCGAGCGATAACGCTCGCGCGCGACTCCAGGCCAGTCGGCTCTGTATACCCGGAGCAATATGGCCGATTCATCATGGCGTGTCGCCTGTTATCCCTAGATAAGCTCTGACCCTATATCCTTGCCCTGCTCCGCTCCGCTCTGCCAGCCGCCGCACGCGCGAGACTCGTCCCTGTCACTATGCGCGTATACTTAGTCTGCGGACAGCCGACTCCTTCTCCCGCACCAAAAACTCCCTCGGAAGCAAATCCGAGTGCCATGTCATCGCATTATGCAACTGCGCTATTTTGTCGTATTTTCTCGTCGACATGTGACCAAACAGCCGAGCGTGCAGCGCCTCAAAGTGGAAAGAAAACATTCCGCTATTGTGTATTGGAACACGGCTCTGTTGGATCGTCTGCCGTCGCCCGTCGGGCCGCGCTGCCAGCCACCCGGGACTCGAGAGACAAAGAGAGAGAGAGAGAAAAAGAGAGACCTTTCGTGTTTGCAAAATACGAGTTTCCGAGGTGCGAGATACAAGCTTACACGTTTGCTGGACTCCTAAAACAGTAAGCGATGTCAACAGACGAAAGCCGTTATTCAATAACGATAAGCAATTACACTCCCGCAGTAGGTGTGTACGGTGAATGTATACACTTGATATATACGCCTATTCTCTGCGTGCCGAATGGGTGCAGCCGATTTTATCCCTTCTTCTTTCCTTTACCTCTCACTCGCGGCGTTCACTCGAGGCGACTACATTAATTTGCACTTTCGCCAAGTCAATCGTCCTTTTTAGCGCTTTGCAAAAACGCCAAGCATTTGCATTATACGATCGCACTTAGCTCCAACAGTTGCAACACCTCGAAAATTAGCTGTGTAGAGCCGACGAGCCGACGAGCCGACGAGTCGAGAGAGGAGTGATAATGAATTCGAAGAACAAGGCAAACACATATCACGCGTCCTGTGACGGCGCGGTGCCGATCGAAACGCAAGAAAAAATCAACTTCGCCTACAATATATTTATAAACCCTCTATTCTCGTTCGGCCGATGAGTAATCTTAATTACTTTCAGGACGCGCGCAATAAGTACGTAGTAAACTCACGTCGTCTACGTCGTCTATGCGTGCGTACATGCGGGAAGGCGCTGCGAATAAAGCGATCATCTCTTCATCGATTCTAGACACGAGCGTAAATATAAACACCGTAAAACGTACGATGTATCGCGTTCGACTGCTGCCGGCGCCTGATGGATGGACACGGCGATATGTTTATGTTCCTGCACTAATTCCTCCAGTACTGACACACTCGAATTCGACCGCACAAGGCTTTTTCAAATTAAACCTCGTCTATGTACATACAATAATATGCAAACGACGGGCACTTGCTTTCGAAACAAGCAGAGCCATCCATCGACTCGAAACCTGCACCTCTCACCGACCGAGCCGAGAGCAACACTAACCTATACACTACTGCTGCCGCCAAAAGCTACTGGTGGCGCCATCTGTCAATTGCGATGCAGCTGTACCTGATGCTCGCCCAACAAACGGAAACGAATAAACGATTGCCGATTGCCTACTAACCGACGCCCGACGGCGGCTCAAAACTAAACAGTAAACATCACTCTGCACTCTGCAGCTGACGAGTCAGTGCTCTTGTCACTTGTCAGTAACGAGTGAAAAAACGACACAAGAGGTCAGCAGTCGCGCGCACGATGCTAGATCTGCGATATCCATAGTGTTTGCAGTTGGCTATTGGCTTGCCAAGCACCAAGCAGCTCCAGTATATATATGCGCTTGGTGTGTGTTTCTTGGAGCACTGCAGCTCTTTGCCAAACTTAGGTCATAACCTAAGCTGTATAAACACGAAAACAATCGAGCGAATCCGTTCTATAATGCAATAAATGGTGATCAGCTCGAAAGAGGCAGTAATAATCCCACTCATGGATGAAAAATGGACTCGCAACAATTCAAAGAATAAACATTCTCAGTTGCAGGTAGACTATAAAATGCCTTGCTGGTACTACGAAAAGAAAGAGCTCCGTAATACACCTTCCATTCAGGATGGAATTGACTATGAAACAGAGTGTAGATACAGAAAAGAAGGTGCACGATTCATCATTGATGTTGGTACAAAAATGGACCTTGGTTATAACACCATGGCCACCGGTGTTGTCTACTTTCACAGATTTTACATGTTTCACTCCTTCAAAACATTTCCTCGATACGTAAGTGCCCCACGCTCCTTTTATGCTCTGCTCTCTTCAAAATATCAATTCAACAACTTATTCATTACATAGGTGACTGCGTGCTGTTGTTTATTTCTGGCTGGCAAGGTAGAGGAGACGCCTAAAAAATGTAAAGACATCATCAAGACTGCAAAGACGCTGCTTACCGATCAAAAATTTGCAACTTTTGGGGAAGATCCAAAAGAGGAAGTGATGACATTAGAAAGGATTTTATTGCAAACCATTAAATTTGATTTGCAAGTTGAGCATCCTTACAGTTATTTGTTAAAATATGCCAAGTGTCTCAGAGGTAATTTTCAATGTCACAACGATACATTAACTACTTTGTCCGTGCAGTGTGTAAAACCAGAGTTGTTTTCCAGGTGATAAAAATAAACTCCAGAAGATGGTCCAAATGGCATGGACATTTGTTAACGACAGGTATTCAATCGCATATTTTCAGAATAAATTATCATTATTCTCTCGTCGTCATCCTGATAATGCTTGCTTTTATCTTGCAGCTTATGCACTACTTTATCGCTTCAATGGGAGCCAGAAATTATAGCTGTAGCTCTCATGTATTTGGCAGGAAAGCTAAGTAAATTTGACGTCGTCGATTGGAACGGCAGGCAATCAAAGCATCTGAGATGGTGGGATATGTTTGTCGAAGATGTAACCATGGATTTGTTGGAAGGTAACATTTTCAATGGAGAAACAATTTCTACTAGAATAACTAAAATTACCAATTTTTCGATAATTTACAGATATTTGCCATCAAGTCTTGGATTTATATTCCCAAGCAAATAGTGCAAAAACTCCGGAATCACCACCAATGACGCCATCTAATGAGCCTTCCAGAGAACGACCCACAGCACCACCATCCATCATGGATTCTGCTTCAAGCACACCTAATGGTAAAAGTGCCTTCTTCCGACTTTTAAAGTTGATCAGTGAATTATTTAGAGGCTACAAATTAAATTTCAAATAATAAATCATCCATTTTACAGCTGGAACTCCGGTGAAAATTACAAAAACTGACTCTGTCTCTATTTCTGCAAATGGATGTGCACCCATGGATGTACCAGACGCAGCAAAACCTATGGATATACCCAGTCATTTTCCACCATATTCAGCTGCATTTGCCCAAGGCAATTCATCATTTCCACCTGTCTTTCCACCCGCTAATATCACAGTACCACCGCCGCCTGTAAATCATATAGTGCCACCAATGCACATGAATCTTCCTCCAGGACCCATTCGTCCATCGCCAGCTCCGGGACCTGGACAAGTACCACCACCATTTCATCAACATGGTCCATATCCGTATCCACCAAATGCAAACTACTTTCCAGGTGCTGCATCAGGACCTCCGCCAAATCCAAGATACTATCCACCTCAATCGTAACTTGAGCATACAGTGAACGAATGTTAGACTTGAACTAATTATGAATCTATTCAGGATTCCTTGGTCGAATGAAATCGAATGCGCCATTTTCGCACGACTAATTTATAACTCACGAAAACACTGATATAACTGCCTATTAAAAATTTTATATTTTCAAATAATTGCGGCTAATTAATGATGTTTGTGAAAATATTCTCCAATGAATGAGAGATCTATTAATCTTTAAATTAATCAATTCTGTATAAATAGTAACCATTACATGTACAAATTTCCTTTATTAAAAAAGCTTGATCCTCCAACTACGAAATTAGGAAGAGTTTTACCTAATAAATCTGAAAATAGCTCTAGGAGTGGATGTGCATTTTTGGAATCCAACGTGAATGTATCAGTGTATAGTATGTACATAATGCAATGCAAATCAGCTATTTCCGAGTAGGATAATACTGAAAAAAAATCATGAATTTTTATTTTCTAAATATAGATTTATAATATTAAAAATGCTTTTGATTATTTACCTCCAGCACATACACCAGTTACAAAATTAGGTATGCTTAAAGTAGGCACTTTCAAATTCTTATGATTTCTTGCTTTTGAAGAGTACAAACAATTTAATATGGATGCTGAACTAACTCCTTCTTCGCTTTTGTAGTATGACATGTGATCAGATGTCAAGGCAATTATATTTTTTGATTTGGACAATAGAGGGGCAATCTACAAAAATTATATTTCAATCATTTGTTATCGATGATAATTATTGAAATTGAAAAAAAAGTTTATTTACTGCTCCTGTGAATTGACCAGCATGTGCCAAATTCAGTTCTTTATCAACAATGCAAATGTATAATCCATTGATAAAATAAATTTTGCTGCTAGTTTTTTTATCCTCGCATCTTATCGTGCAAATACTCTTGGCACCTCCAATAATGGCTCGTGTGACAAAGCCTATACAATTTTTGAGCATTTCATCAATATTTTTTTCCGAAAAGTTTGTTAAAAAAGTTAAAATTATTTTCTACCAGTCATCATTTCTCCATCAACAACCAAAAATTTTTCAAATTCAGACGGCTCTGGTTCGGTCCAATTTGTTATCAATTTTCTGTATACAATAATGTTTATTAATTTCACGTAAGTGTGCCAAAAGATAAAGATTCAAACACGAAGGCGGTTAAACAATTATAATGACGAAAAATTGTTTATTACTAAATAAGGTAGTTTCTCAAAGTTTAAGGTTAGATTTGAATTGCTGTAATGTCTACTTATGTTACTCACATTTTTAACGAGTTTTCTTCGTCGATTTCTTCATCATCGTCGTCATCTCGAAGCCAAAAGGCTCTCGATTGGGGGTATATAATTTCACCAAAAAAACTAGCCATAATTGTCAATAATAAAAATGGACAAAGGTTGAATCAATTGCAAGTTGCAACTCCCGACACACTGTATGTTTGCATGTATATGTATGTACCTTCTATATACCTATATTTCATTGTCACTGAGCGCGGCATATCGTGCCGGTCACCGAAGAAAGAACCTCGTTCAAAAGAATATTTCGTGTAAAGCAAATAAATGACAATGCGGCAGTACTGTTATTTTTTTCAAATTTTGGTATTGCAAAATTATTTATTTACCAAGTTCGTCTATGGTGTCGCCAGTTTTACATCGATAATCATATGCATACATACATATATATATATATATATATATATATATATGTAAATATAAAGGTACAAAACTTCTTTTCGCTTATTTATAATTAAAATGTCATGCACAAATACTTTGCTTAAAAATTTACACATTTTTAAAAAGAAACATCCTTAACTTTTAGCTTCAGGTATTTATAAACATTTCGTGACGAGATCCGATATGCGAACAAGCTCATTCTTCTACTATTTCAAGTCGAAAGTCTCGTCCGTCTTCGCACAGTCAATTCGACCCGTCAAAAAGTTCATCATTCACTAAGGCCGCTTAAGGTCTCACTTGAGCGTCAGACACTTTGAATTGCGTTTATTCGATAATACTTTTAATATACATACATATATATATATATACATACATACACATATATATATATATATATATATATATATATATATATATATATACACACACATATATATAATTTCTTTCATTAAAAAGAAAACTCTTGTGCAAGTTTTCATTGTTTTTGATGCTCAAGTTTTGTCGAGCATCCTGTCAATTTCCAAAAATATTCATAATTTATAAATGCATTTCAAAGTATGCATCGACGTTCACTTTGTATAAATTTCAGTAAAATTATTTAAAATACCCGATTAAGAATCATGTATTTAACGCGCGAGCAATATTGTTCCCAAGCGTACCCATAACGCTTTTTACAGCGGGCATTGTCCCTCAATGCTCGATAAATGAGTAGCAGTGTAACTTGAAGAGCGAAAACGTAAGGCAAAATGTCCGTGGAGAAGCTCAAGCAAGCCATTGAACAGTGCATCAGGATATCCCCAAGATAGTTCGGATGCCTTACGTGTCCCCAAAGTCCTGATACAATTAATCGCTTGCCTCGTTTAGTTGGTATAGTCTCCAAATCTAAACGATAAACAATTTCGGTAACTTTAAGGTAAAATGCAATTATCTAAATTTTAAGCTGTTACAGTTTGATGACTTACGTGATACAGAAGGTGAAAACGGATTTTTTCTAAACTGATCTTTTTGAGAATTGCTCGCCCTGTAGATTACATATCCAACAAAGAAGCTAACGACGAACAAACTCAATAGATATACAGATTGGTGAACTCTGCAAACACATAGAATAATTCATTGATAAGTCATAGAAAAAAATATTATATTGAAAACTGTAAAATAAGGAACGAAACTTACTTATGAATTAGTAAATATCTCGTTGTAATGGTCGCCAAATATGGATATATCAAGTATCCAACTGTCAACATGTATCCCGTCCCTTCGTACATTATTTCAAAAGTCGTGACAAACGTAGACTCAAGAATGATGCTGTCTAATGAGTAGACAATTTGCAAAGATGCCACTATCAGAGCAGAAAGATTGAGATTACTTAATTCCGAAAATTCGGCTTCTTTGACAATTTTCACTATAGCTGCCAAATTGATTATTGTCTGAAAGAAATTCATAGCATTTATAGAAATACGTTAGACTAGACAAAGTCCATGGGTTTTTGAAAGTAATGTATTATTACCGCTCCTATAAAACCAGTGCGAAAGAGCAACAGTTTGATATCAAAAGGTCCTATACGTGGATTCACTTCTCTGCCTTGCCAGAAGTCGTAGATGATATTGTGGGTAGAGCCAAACATGTTGAGATTAGCTACAGGTGCTCTACCACCCTTGACGTACAAAATTACAGCCAACAGAGCTCCATAAGCCAATCCCACTACAGACATGGGAAGAGATTTTTTCAGCAAAAAATCACCAATGTCATAGCCTTGATGTATGCATCCTCCGAATGCAGCTATGGATAGGATCAAAGCCCATATTCCTAGAAATGTTGAAACAAAAGAATTAAATCAAGTAGAAAAAACAGACTGCCATCTAATCCAAACGAAAGTTACCGTTTATTCTGTACTGCAGTCTTCCAGTTTTAGTTTGCTGGCCATCGACTAGCCTACCAATGGGTAGTACAGAGATGATGGCTATGAAAAACACAAATCCAGTGTACAGTAAAAATGCATCAAGATCCAAAAAGAGTTTCCATTCTTTGTATCTTGGAATGCGAATAGTCTTGGTACTGCAATGATCATTCGAACAAGCTAATTGGAGTAAAAGTGTACCAGCACTTAAGAGCACTAGGAGAAACAGTGCGCCAATCCAACCGCCCCACTCTTGTGGTTTGCTTAGAAAATCAATGTCTTTGTTCTTAGCATCAGATCCTGCATCTGTATCCTCTACGTAGTCGTTTGATTTTAACAGGTCCTGATAGAGTAAAATGATTATTTAGAAAAACGTTTGATAAAAAGAGCTGCAGAGTGAAATTTGAGATGGAAGATTGACTTGCCTCGTCTCTTTGAACAGAGAATCCTCGCTCTTTGCCTTCCAGCAGAGAAGTAGATTTTCTTTCTACTGGAAGGGATACTGCTCGGTCAGGGCTTCTGTTCAGCATTAACAATTTCTGTTCGTGTTCTGCTTTAGAGGCGCTGGACATGATGCGAATGGAGCGGCGAGTAATGGGTCCAAGCTCTCTTAATCTAGACTGAACAGGTTGTTCATTAAAATCATCGGCCACACTTTCCGATCCCTCAGTTCTATCCGTATCGCTAGAGTTATCTGAAAATGTAGAAATTTGTAAATCACAGGATGCGCAGAATCCTCGAAGGGGACAAATGATTAAAGTGCTTACCTTTTGGCATGTCTATTCTGGCAATGGATATTTTGGCTTGCCTGGCACTGCGCACGGGCAATTTTCTAACCAGCATGGGCGATCTTGCAGGGGACTTGCGTGCAGGAGATCTCCTGCCTGGAGATTTTCGGGAGGGACTTTTTCCACCGCGTGCCCTGGTCCTGGTCTGGCTTCTGGAGGTCCTTGCAGCCTATACGTGATAGTCAAGACAAAGAGATTAGCGAGTGCCGCGCGCTTGATTAATATACGAGTTATTATATCAGTCGAAAATCTGTCTGACCTTGACGTCGGCCTGGCCGAGGGTGTGCTCCTCTCCTCCCTTGAACAAAACTTTGTACTTGCTGCCCCTGACGTTGATGATCTTGGCCTTCTCGTAGTCGTCGCTGCTCGGCAACTTGGCGAGGACCTGGTCGCCCTCCGAGAACTTCATCTTTCTCTACAACAAGACGAACAACAACAGTGAAGCAGAACCGCAACACGAGCGATAAGTTGAAGAAGTTGAAAACGCAGGCGCAGAAGCTTTCGGTGCGCCGAATTATACATAAACAATATGGTAGCGGCGGCAGCGGCCGGCGGGGGGCGACGGCGGTTGCAGCAGCGATAAAGAAAAAGAGCAGCAAAACTGAAAAAGGCAGCAGCTGAAGGATTCCTACGTGGCTGAGATTCCGCAGGAGGAAGAGGCTATTTTTAGTCGAAAAAGCCGGAGCGTTTATGTAACTCGAGCGGCATCGGGGTCGTGGCGCAGGTTCCTTTGCATTATATACTTACGAATCTCGCGGGCAACTTTCAGCGACTTTTTGACGAACAGACGAAATTTCCGCGTTTGTTTACGCAGGCAGCGCGCGTGCAGCGCAGAGCCCGATGCTACGTATACACGTACGTAGGCATCAGCCGCATACCAATACGAGAGTATAGTATGCGGATAAATGTATATACACACGCGCGGCGGCGCTTATATTCGGGCGGGAGAATGCGGGCTCGAAAATTGTGGCGCGCGCGCGTACCTATATATATATATATAAGTAGGTGTACGAGTGCGGCTATCTGGTAGAAGCTGCGGTTTCAGACTGCGCTCTCATCTCACTGAACCCTGTAGATATGCACTGAACTACACAGCTTTATCGGCTGCACTTACCGTGATTTATGCTCTTGATACGGGAGTTTTTCCTCAGAGACGCATGCAGCAGGAGATATGCACTCACACGAGGTTATGCACTATAATTAACACGACTGACTCCTCCGCGCGGCTACTATAAACTATAGCTCAGCAGCAGCAGCAGCATCAGGCCAAAGGACGCCGACAGGAAAGCGCGTTCCTAAAGCCAATCGAGACGAACCACGCGAGAGAGCCGTGCGCGTATAGTCGTGGGTCATAAGTACTTCATAGTGGGCTGCGAACTGCGAATGTAGCAGTTTTGCTCATAGTTTGCTGCTGCAACGACGTGTGCCAAAGCCGCAGGACGAGCTGACGCTCTAGATTCACTGCGGCTCCGTGGTCGTCGTGATCGCGCATTCGTATGATGCATGCGCGCTTTATTTTCGAGCGGACCGTGCATTCGTATATACGCACTTGCAATAAATCGCGCACGATTATACATACTGGCATAGTAGGCAGCTAATATAATCGTTAAATATTTGCGATGCGCTATCTCTCAGCACAGTCGGTATACATACGGTGTGCGCTTGTGTTGGCTTTAAGCTTCAGTTTGATGTTTAAGGGCAAACAACGAGAGACAAACAACACAGCAGCCCGAAGGAAGCTCTGCCTTACTTTGTACTTGACAGACATTAGTGATTAGCTTCGATGTTACGACGCGCGTACAGAGGTTGAATTGTAACGCGAAAAAAAAAATGATGGGACGCCGCCACGCACGCGCCCGCCTAGGCGTTCCAAAAGCTGATGCACTCGAGCCTGTTGCGCGTGAGTCGTATTTTGTAACCGCCGACACGGGCGTCGTGGCCAGCGGCATATACAGGATATTTATAGCCATTCCCTGCATTACCATGCATTGGCATTCTGTGCGATGCTGTTCACGGATGTATTTGCAATAATAATTCACTCCATCGGCAGAACACGATGAACTGGACCAAAAACAATAGCTGTGATTATAATTTCCACGCGGACAGATTATATCGACAGTATACTAGTAAAAGAAAGTAGCGCAGTTAATTGCGATGAATCTCGTGGTTCACGGCTGCGTAAACAGATCGAGGCACAGACGTCGTATAGGGTGAATACATGCGTATAGCGGCGACGTGCGCGCATTCTCGCGTTTTATTTATAGCCGTTAAGTCGAGAAAGGCCGTAATGAGCTGCGCGCACAGAGAATTAATTTCCGAATGAAAAATGATCTATGGCGCGCGGAGCGAGAGCGAAGAGGGAGCTGAGCCGAAGAGAAGCGCCTCTGCAAAAAGAAGTAACCCAATTCTCGGCTGACTCGTCAGGTTTATCGCTGCTGCACTAAGCTGCCTTTTTTTGTCTCTTTTGTCTCGGCGTATACGCGTGCGCTTTTTTAAGATGCTGAGCGCTCGCGTTCTCGCACTCGCTCCGATTGGACAGGCACTTAATTGCAGCGAAGCCCTGTCTGTGCCCCCGCGTGGATTCGCGGTACAATACGCGCGTTATCGATCGATTCATTTGAATGAAATCGCGTATTTGACCGCCAAGTACTTTTGTGTGTGTGTGTGTGTGTGTGTGTGTGTGTCCGAGCGTCGCATTCGCATATAGCATTAAGCATATCGAGTTGAACAGCAGCGAGCGCAAGGTCGCGCAATGAATGAAGCTCCAGCAGCTTGCAGCTCGCTTGTACACGCTGGTACGCGTCGCGGCGGCGGCGGCGGCGGCGTGCGTGCGCAGGGCAGGGGGTGGCGGCGGCAGACGCGATCGATCGGCCGCGCGGGGCCGCGCCTGCTCCGTGCGGCTCGCGTCGTAGGGCTCGCCGATCAGCCAGTCCCGCCGCCGCAGTCCGCCTGGCCTCGCAGTTCCGCGCGCGGAGAGAGCGGAGAGAGCGGAGACGAGGAGCGAGAGACTCGGCTGCGTGCTGCGCGCGCGTGTCAGTGTGTGTGCGGCTGCCCAGCTGGGGCCGTAAGATGCTGCTGCAAGAGCGACGAGGAGAGCGAACAGGCTGAGGATGGGCCCCGCCAGCAGCCGCGACAGCCAGTACGACGAGCAGGTCCAAGACGACGACGGCCTACACATCCAGCCTCGCGGCAGCGGCCAGCACAATGCCGTGAGTTGCCAGCTAATTCGCCTCGCGCTAACGATTTTCCCCATTCCGCGCGCGAGCCATAGTAGGGAGTGCGCAGTCGGGCGAGCTTTTGAGCGCCGCCCGTCGCACGCAGCTAGCGGCGCAACTTTTGAATCGGCCATCAGCCCGCAATGGCTGATGCTGCGGCGAGCCGTGATCCTGTATACGGGCGTTCTGCCGACG
The DNA here is from genome assembly GCA_024372645.1 of Trichomalopsis sarcophagae. Classification (NCBI taxonomy): domain Eukaryota; kingdom Metazoa; phylum Arthropoda; class Insecta; order Hymenoptera; family Pteromalidae; genus Trichomalopsis; species Trichomalopsis sarcophagae. The sequence continues at coordinate 8,482,975 of QLSS01000001.1, forward strand.
AGTCAACGACGATACGCGCGGCCCCGGTAGTGGGGAACGGAATCGGACGCCGACGCCACTGATAAACTCCGCTATATGCACTCGGCGCGTTTCAATCGCTAGCCTCAGCTGTGGGGCCAGTAGTAGTAGCAGCAGCTGGACTCGACAGCGCTCCGCAGTCCGTCTTCCGAGGGAGAACTAGCTCTTACTTAGCCGTTATACTCACTCGCGCGGCGTGTTGTTTGTGCAGCGCGAACGACTTCTCCCCCCCCCCCCCCCGGAGATTCCTCGGGAAGGCGCAGAAGCTTGTGGAGAGGATGCCGCCGAAAAACAAGGTACAGTACGCTCGAGTCGCGACGGGATCGTTTACTCAATTTTCTTTTGCCCCGATCGAACGCGTGCAGCGAGTCACGAGACGTTCTCTCACACCGCGCTCCGATAATCGCGACGAGTGTCGTATCAATCAGCCGCTCTCGGAATGGCCAGGCCGAGGCGTTGGCTTTTCATTTCCCGAGGAATGCGCGATTCATCCTAGAGCTGCTGCTGCTGCTGCTGCTGCTTTCGATAAATTGCATAAATAAAGTCTCCGGAAGATTCGCAGCATAGGCGCGCAGCATATAGCACGCGGCAGCAGCTTGCGGCGCAGGATGCGTGCAATAAAACAGTGAAAGTGGTTTGACTGCAGCCGCACGCATTGCGATAATTCGTATGCTGCGCGCTGCCAGCTCCGCCAGTTTTTCATTATATTAGCCGAGATTTGGCTGATCTAGCTGAGAGACGCGCTATCGGGCACGTTATCAGCTCGCGGAGCGTGTCTTTCGCTTATCTCACGTAGCCGCGACACCGAAAACATCGACTAATAAGGTAGATTGCGTGCGCGTCTATTACGGTATGTACCGCGCGTATGTGGTATCGGCGATTTCCCATAGATAAGCCCTCTTCTCCTCTCTGTATTCTCGTGTATTGTACGCGATTGCCTCTTCTTCGCCGAGCATTCCACAGAGCATTATCGCGATAAGCTCGCTCGTAATTGATTTAGCTCGCTCGTTTATAGCTTTATCTCGCGCGGCGCTAAAACTGTTCGAGCCCGCTCTCGCGCACATACAAAGGATCGAGCTTGACTCATTTGTTTGTGACTTTGAGTCACGCACATAAATGCTTGCTGCTGCAGATGCTGTATGTGCTGTAATTGTCGCGCGCGCGGGCTCGTTGTATCTAATTAATCTATGAGCCGTGTCACATGCGGCTCGATATACGTCCCGCATGCTGCGACGCGAGCGCCGAGGTGTACGATTAACGATAGCACGAGAAATTAGAAAATCGCGTTGATCAGTGGGTATCGGCGCTGCTCCAGCCGATCAACTAATTGCCTGAGATACGTTCTTTTGCGGTGCAGCTACTGCGTGCCTAATGTAACGCCGCACAGCTGACCTACATACGCGAACGCTGTTTTTTTTTATCATCGCGCTCGATTCGTAACTGCCCGCGATTCGCAGCGAGGCTCCGAAACGCGCAGCTCGTATTATAGTCCAGTACCTTGCGTGCGGCGTGCGAGCCACGAGAATTTGATGTGTGTGTGTGAGAGAGAGAGAGAGAGAGAGAGAGAGAGAGAGAGAGGAACGAAGCGAGGCGGCGGCATCGGGCCAGAGTGCGTTCAAAGCGAGCTCGGAAAAAGTGGGGATCGAGTGTAGCAGCAGCAGCAGCAGCGGCAGGCGCGCCGCCAGCAGTGCCACGGCGTCGAGCGCGTGCATGTTATATACTCGCACACATTTCGTGGGACACTCAGTCTCTCAGCCTGAGCCCTGTCCAGTGCCTCGATCATATAGGTTATAACGCACTCGATCGATCGTTCGAGTCGCCGCGTACATCCTCGCAGCTGATCGGCGCGACGAGCAGATCTAATACGGAGATTACAATAATGCAGAGAGGCGTGATCAGCGGGGATTACTACGGGCTACGCACACGCCGCGCACGGTATTAATAGAACGCGCGCGCGAGTGGTCGTCTCTCTCTCTCACACACACACACACACACACGCGCGCGCGCGCGGGTAGTGCGCGGAAAAAAGTCAGAGAGAGAGAGAGAGAGAGAGAAGAAAGGAGAGCCTGGAGTGCAGCGCAGTCATGACAGTTATCGTCGCTGCTGAGCAGCCCGCCGGTGGCAGTAGTGCACCGAACGCGCTGTCCACCCAGTTATACTGTCTACTGCTGCAGCTGCCGAGAGGAAAAACTTGGTTCTAGAGCAAAGTGCCTCGTAGAGAGGATTCACGTGCGAGAGAAAAGACAGAGACTCGCGCAAGGTATATACGGCGCGCGCGATCGCGCCCGCCGTCATATTAATAGATCATCCGAGAGGGAGTAAGACATCGGACTTCTTCCGCTGCTGCTGCTGCTGCTGCAGAAAGCAAACCTTTGGAATCAACGTTCGAAGGAGAGGAGAGAAAAATGTCGCGGGTCTCGCTTAACAAGTCGCAGTACAACAACAGTCAGTACGGCTCGCGTCGTGTCAGAAAGATCAGCACGGTGGGTGAGAGACGTCTCTCTGCAGAGCCTGTAACAGCTTTTTCTTCTTTTCCTTTTCCTCCTTTACTCACTCATTTCATTATATAGTATCGCGCTATACTCGATTTGTTGACTCGACTGCTGCGCTGCTGTCGCGCTGCATACTTTATAGGTAGCTACGCGCTGCGCAGCGCTCTTTGTTCGCTGCTGCGCGAGCTGCGAGCGTTCGACGCACGGCGAGGGTCCCCCGTCATTTTCCCGCGACGTCGTCGTGTGTACTTACCTACCTCTATACGCCGTAAGCCTACACTCGCATGTGCAGTGCGGTCTAAGTCTACTGCGAGAAACTCTTATACGCGCCACCGATGTGTGTATACACGAAAGAGAGAGAGAGAGAGTGCGGCCAAGGCCGATGCGCGCGCGAGAGAGAGAGAGAGAGAGAAAAGCTGTGCTTCCTGCGGCGCCTTGACTTCCATTCGGCACCTCCCAATATGCAGCAGAACAGCAGCACGTGATCAGCTGCCTCGCGTTCACTGTTGAACGCGCACCTACCAGTCGGCGTAATCTCATATATTGATTCCAGAGAGCGAGAGAGAGCTTTGACCTCCGGTTCATTTATTCGGAGTGGCCGAATCATAATAGCTTGGCACTCGGCTCGCGCGAGCTATTTTTTCGCGGCGAGTCAACACAACGACGAGCGAAACAAAGAGCCAGCGCGCTTAGCGCTTACATAAAGAAATTAAAAAGTCCAAGCGCGGGCGGCGTGTTTGTAAAGGTGCTAGAGCGCGCAGCGCAGCGGCTCGGAATCAGCTGATGCGGCGCTGCTCCGCTCTCTCGCGCAACTGTTATATATTCGCAGCATGATTTTGCGCTGATGATGATAATGATGATAATGATGATTTTTTCCTCTTTCCTCTTTTCTCGCGCAGACGGAGAGCGAGTACTCGGTGGAGGAGCAAACCCGGCTGACGGGCGGCGAGGGCGGCGGCGCCGAGGGCTCGCCGGAGGAAGAAGCCGGCTCGCTATGCGAGTACCACGACATCCCGCCGCCACCGGATGGCGGCTACGGCTGGGTCATCGTCATCGCCTCCTTCATGTGCAACATGATCGTAGACGGGATAGCCTACACCTTCGGCATCTTCCTCGGCGAGTTCGTCAAGTACTTCGGGGAGAGCCGCAGCAAGGTCGCCTGGACCGGTTCTCTGCTCTCGGGGGTTTACCTCATGGCCGGGCCCGTCGTCAGCGCCCTCACCAATAAGTACGGCTGCAGAGTCGTCTGCATCGTAGGCAGCGTCATCGGCGCCTTCGCTTTCGTCCTCTCGACCTTCTCCAGCTCCGTCACCATGCTCATGATCACCTACGGCGTCCTGGGCGGTAAGTGCATTACCGCGTCATACCTTTTACCGAATCGATCGAGTATGCTGCACTCGTTGACACCTGCTCCTCTCTGCCCCCCGCCAACAGGCATCGGATTCGGACTGATCTACCTGCCGGCCGTCGTCTGCGTGGGCTACTACTTCGAGACCAAGAGGTCCCTCGCCACGGGTATCGCCGTCTGCGGCTCCGGCTTCGGCACCTTCATCTTCGCCCCCTTGGCCGGCATACTCCTCGATAACTACGCCTGGAAGGGGGCCATCCTCATCCTGGCTGGACTCATCTTCAACTGCGCGGTAAGTTGACCATACCCACGCGGGTTTACTCTTTTTTTCCTCCAGCCAAACAATCAGCCTTACGCCGCGGATCTACTGCGCTATTTCAGATCTTTGGAGCATTGATGAGACCGCTCGAGTACCCGAAGGCCTCGTCGGTGAAGCCGCTGCTGCAGCGCATGGCCGAGGAGAAGCGCTTCCAGATGGAACGCGGCAGCATTGGCGGCTCCTTCTTCATGGTCCAGCTGCCGGACGGATCGATGGAGAAGAGGATGAAAATGCCGATCAACATCGACCCGGGCGTTCACTCTAGCTTCAATTTAGACCAATTAGTGCCTGGTAAGCGCCTCGCTACTGCTTCCTATCGACTATCTCTAACTTCCTATCGCACCGAGCACTCCCCTATAGCGACATTGCATACCATCTATCCTCGATCTCCATACGAATTCAGAGCAGCGCATTTCAGCAATATTTTTGCGCTACCGCTGCTCCTCGCGTAGGAGGGACGCAGCGTCGATTTTATTAATTGATACTAATATTGTGAAAGGAACGCCTCTGACACCAGTACCGACCGTGCCGACCCTGCCGACGATATCCGAGGTCAAAGTCCAGGAGCACTCGTCGAGCGGCGCGACGAGCAAGAGCGGCAGCATGGAGCATCTCAAGAGCTCGTCCGTCAAGTCGCGTAGCAAGAAGGCCATCGACGAGACTCGCGACAGCAAGGAGAGCGGCGTCAACAAGGACAGCCTCGACAAACCCGAGAGCGAGTTCGGACCCAAGCCGGTCATACCGCGCAACGCCTCGCAGCCGGCCTTCACCACCCACGTACAGGGTCTGCCCAAGAACGGCTCGGTCCCGTTCTTCGATCGCATCCGCAAGACGAGCACCGGCGAGAGGTACAAGCCTAGCCTCAGCGCCATCAAGAACTCCCGGACTACCCTCAACTCCAACGGTGACATCCGCAAGAGCCTACACCTCAGACTCTCCAACAGCAGCATGCTCGGCTCGCGCAACAACAACACCGAGCTCGACGTGAGTTGAGCTTTTTTCTCTCTACATCCTCCTTATCTTCTACCTTCTTCATTTTCAAGCTCAACGACAAGATTTCTTCGCTTCTTTTTTCCTGCAGGACGACCAGAGCATCACCTTCACCACAAGCAACACGCGCATCAGCGTCCCCAAGGAAAAGCCCATGATGGTCCGACCCCTGTCGCGGAAGGACATTTTCTACAGCGGCAGTGTGCTCAATCTGCCCGAGTTCCAGAGCCAAAAGTCTCTTGCCAATTACCGCCAGAGCGTCATCTCCTTGCCCAAGTCCGTGCGAGGCATCGACGCCAAGGATGGCGACATCGAGAAAGCCCCACAACGTTAGTACTGCTTTACCTCGATTCTCATATCTGAGACTTGTTTTATGATTACCCAAGCTTTTCCTCCTCCAGAACCCCTATGCCCGTGTCTCGAGCTGCCAGAGTCCTTCAAGGAGGCCCTGGGAACGATGATGGATATGTCCCTGCTGAAGAACCCAGTTTTCCTGCTGATCTGCATCAGCAACGTCTTTGGCATGGCCGGACTCTACATACCATTCTTCTACTTGGTCGACGCGGCCACAGTTAAAGTCAGTATATTTCCTTCTGTTCTTCCATGATCCACGATCACGCGTTATATCTGCTCTCGCTGCTTTCTACCCTGAAGGAAATCGATAAAGCGGACGCCTCGTGGCTACTGTCCGTAATTGGAATCACCAATACCGTGGGACGTGTCGCATGTGGATATGTAGCCGACTTTCCGCAAGTTGACTCGCTGCTGCTGAACAACATCTGCCTGATCATCGCTACGCTGGCGGTTACCGTCACACCGTTCTGCTCCACTATGCTCCACTACGTCATTATGAGCACCTTCTTCGGCGTTGCTATTTGTGAGTGGGAACAAAATTATACCTATATTATCGTTGCTACCTTGTGAATCTACAGAAACATGTTACTTACTTATGGCTTTGTTTTAGCTGGCTATATTTCGCTGACGTCGATAATACTGGTGGATCTTCTGGGCCTCGATAAGCTGACTAATGCTTTCGGACTGCTCATCTTGTTTAGAGGCATTGCCGCAATCGGAGGTCCCCCCATCGCCGGAAATCTCTACGATCTTACCTTGAATTACGATATCACGTTTTACATGGCAGGATTTTGCTTTTTAATTAGCACCATTACGAGCTTCGTGGCTCCTACATTGAAGCGCTGCACTACTCCGCAGGTAAGCAGATATTAAATTTACCATGTGAGCGAATGCCCAGCACGCTTCGTACTGGCTAATATTTATTTTACATTTGCTTACAGACTCAGCCTGTGATATTAGATACATTGACGCCGATCGACGAAGACATCGAGGAAGAGAACGAAGATGATATTCCTGAAATTGTAGAAACCGCACCATCTCCTCAAGAGCCCGAAAAGGAGATCAAACAGATTGAGTCTGTGCTTTAAGAGAAAAAAGGCGGGGAAAATGACGAGTCAACCTCTCCTTCTGCTACGTTTTGCGACTAAATAATAATAAAAAGGAAAAAAAAAAAAAAAAAAAAAAAAACAGATAAACAACTCACCGTCACTCCGAGCCACGCTGTGATACGGCTACACATTTTCTCAACAAGTTTACGTGAGGTATTTTTGCTGTTTTTACGAATACCTCTTGATTAACGTGCACAAAAAAAAAATAATAATAAAATAACTGATGATAAAGCTTGATGGAATTTTTATACGAACGGTTCGTATGGCTTAATTAAATTTTCTTTTATAAACGTATCTATTATAAGTATATTAAGACAGTGCGTATGTAACAGTTAAATAAGAAAAAAATTCCATCAGGCGAATAAACTGTTTTTTTCTCGTCTGTATTAAATATCCATTGAACGAGATGGAAGCGATTAATTAACTTAATCAGTATCGATTGTCAGTATGTTTAGGGAAAACTTGCAAACATAAAAAAAGAAAACTAATAGAAATTATGCTTTTCTCGTGTGTATACAAAGAGATGTTTTTATTTGAAGTAGATAACGGTAACAATAATAATAATAATGAAGAGTAACAAAAGTTGTAAGAGTACGCGTGAAAAATACTAGGGTTGCATTTTATTACTCCAGGCTCTCGATATTGAAAACTATTTTTGGGGAATAATCTGTGACAAGAGACTTATTCAAGGTCAAACGAAAAATGCAAACATATATATTTCTCACGTATGCATGGCACGTGTACATAATGCCGACGCACGATACACTTTGATGAATCAATTATGTGGAATGAGTCGAAGACGTATAACGAAATGTTAAACGTGACATTTTAGAGAAGGTGGCTTTGTCATTTATACAAAAGCATGAGTTTGGCGAACCGCCGGGAATAATGCATTTCGCATCGATAGAAATGCAACAATTGAAACCGAATTTGTATTCAGTATCCAAATTCTACACACACACACACACACACACACACACACATCTTATAACTGAAAAAAAGTAATATATTGATGAAATCAAGATAACGAGTGTATAATTATAGTAATAATTTCTTTGTTTTTAGAGATCTCTTACGTTTTGTTTTTTCAGCATGTATGTACAATAATTAAGTAAGAGAAAGATAGACATGCGTTTATAAATCCGCTGGGCTGAGTTTGTGTTGACGTATTGTAATTTTTTAGAGAGTGAGGGGGGGGGGGACGATGATAGTTGACACAAACGTCAGAGCTATTGACTAATATTATATGACTTAAGTTAAATGATACGCTAAGCAGGAAGGCACACGGCGAGCACAAGATACCGCTTGTGTCACTTAATTTTTTCGCGGTGATTGCTATTCAACTGATTCAAATGACTTAACTGAAACAATAGGGAAATATAATTACAATTAAAACTTATTTTATAAATATATATATAAAGATAATAAAAAAGAGATTGTATATACGCTTACGTACGTCGGTGAAAAGAGAATCATCGTGTTAATCATTTGTTAAACGCCAAATGTTACAACGCATGCGTCTGCGTATACACGTAAAGCGTGTTTGCAGTTCGGCGTAGGGAGAAGGAGTGAAAAATCAAGCAAAACTCTTGTATCAATTAACGCGTCATGTCCTTGCGGGACGGGCTATGTTAAGCTCCAATATTCGTATTTTCGCTCGGTTTAATCACTACACACACACATACACACACACACACACACATACACACACACATACACAGCAGAGAGGGAGCGAAAAAGCGGCGCAAGGCGTAATAGAAAGCGAAGAAAGGAATGTGAACGACGAGTTGAACTACGATTTTAATGCGGAGAGACTCTTGTGCAAGGACCCGGATGATAATTGTTTGTCGCACTGTATGCTATAGCGATGTATGAGCGTTTAAGCAGACAAAATCGACTTGAAAACATATAGAAACATTTCCAAGATAATCCGACAGATGATGAACAAATCACGATATTTCTACGAATCCCCCCCCCCCCCCCCCCCCCCCCCCTCCCTCCCTACACCATCTTCCCCCTTTATTGCCGTTTTTTTTCCCCCTCCTCCCTT
>QLSS01000001.1:8491754-8526261 GCA_024372645.1 Trichomalopsis sarcophagae
CCCCCCCCCCCCCCCCAAAACGTTTCTATGTGTTTCCTCAAGACTTTCCATGTTAGCGGGTGATTCTTTCTGCCGCCACCATTTATTATACAACCATTATTATTAACTATTGTATACTTATTAAAGATTATTGCGATACTATGAAATTGATTATATACTTTATCTACATATATAATTTTAATTATACACACACACACACATATAAATATATATATATATACTTGTAATATTTGTATGACTATATACAAGGTAATTTTGTTATGTCGTTGTTGTGCTGGAGATACTGTGTATTGTGATGATTTTTTGTCTGCAGATCGATAGTGATGGAAAGGAGGGGGGAGGGAGAGTCAATGTTGAATTATACTCGGCTCTTCTCGACACGCGCGCTTACGCAACACAAACGATTTTTCGTTGTCTCGTTGTCGGTGATTGTTTTTATTTTTTCTCTCTCCTCGCTTGCGGCGCCATGCTCTACATGTAAGGCGGCGGTGCGCGCGAAAGAGGAAGAGAATACGAGAAAGAGAGATCGGGATTGCCGCGTGATTTCGCAACGCGTCCCCGCGAAGTCGCGCGATCTAAGAATACACATGATACTTGCGAATCGAGAAGCGCGCGTGCAAGTGTGAAAGTATATACATAAGCAGTGTGTATGTATATATATATATATAATAGCGCGTGATGTCCGATGTGTGTGTGCGAGGGTGCAAGTGTACATACATAAAGGGGAGAGTGCTGAATGGGAGAACGCGCGTAAACTATAGATGTAGATGCATTAGCGTAAAAAAGAGAATACTATATAGAAACGCGCGCTGCGCATCCACAGCTGACATGTTATTGTAAAATGTATAATGTATATGTAGACAGGACGGGTGAGGCCCGGCGTCCGGCATCAGCTTCCGCGTGCGCGAGCCGGCGGCCAATATGTTAATACATGCGATATGGTACAAAGAAGGACAAATGTATTAGGTAACGTTTATCGAAATTGATGAGAAAATTATGAATTTTTATTATTGAAAACGAAGCAGTCAGTCTTGTTTTTTGCTTGCCCGCATGCATAATATCCCAGGAGTGCCTGCATAGGCGCGCTATTCTCATTTCTCGGCGTACGGGCGCAGTGAAAGGAAGGAATCGGCGGGAATAACCGGAGTCGGAAAGGTCAGGCTTCCGGAGAGGCCGCGAGCCGCCGAAAAGGCGAGCGAAAAGGCTGCCGCGTGTATCCAGCTAGTCGAGCGGCCACGTGGAGTGCATCAGTCCGTCGCCCGCATACATATTACATATCCACGTGCTCATTGGATTTACGCTCATTGGATCGAGGAAACATAGTATGCCGGCGTGTAATAAGCGGAGAGCGACCAATTAACGGCGCTTATCGCGAGCGAACGGACGATAAACAAGTCTTTCGCGTCGGGTCACGCGCTCGCGCGAATTTCCAAGGCAAAGCCGCTGCGTATGCGCGGATATAGGAGCGCCGCAAGCTCGATGCAGCGCCGGAGCGAAAAGCGCAGCTTGCGGGAGCGTGGAAAACTCTTATCGGCCGGAGCGGCTAGAGTTATCAGTGATGGGGCAACAAAGCAGCCGATGTATACATGAATCAGCGAGCGTTATCTCTCAAGTGGGCCGCGGCGAGTCGGAGCGAGGCCCGGATTTCCGAGACAAAGAGTCGAGTCTCGATTCATTGCTCTCCGAACTCGGACTTGCTGACGCACGCGATCTATTAATGTATATACTTGAATTTTCTCATTTTCTCGCGAGCGATCGGCATCGATTAGGCCAATTAGCCCAATGATCGGGCTACCAGCAGAACTGCGCCGGAATTAGGGGGACGCGCGCGTCGTCACGCACGAGGCTCTCGGTCGAAAAATTCTCTCGGCGCTGATGGATAAGGAGCGCGCGAGAGAAACCGAGAAAGCTGGAGGGAGGCGATACCCGCGAATCTATCGCGCGAGCGCGCGCTGGCGAGAGGCGCGAGAGCCGAGTGCTGAAAAAGAATTTTTCGGCTCGACGACGCCGAGCACCCGAGCAGCGCCGGCAGTTGGCCTCGAGTACTCGCGCACGCACGCACGCCGCCGCGCCGCGAGTAGCTATATAGACAGTCAGCCACAGTCGCTCCAGCGCGCTCGCTCCCGCCGCGCGTAGTTCAGCCTGCTGCTGCCGCTTCCTGCCGAGGGCCCGCCTCTGCCGACTCTGCCTGCGCAGCACCACTGGGTTCGTTCGACTGCACTTGCTCCTAGCCGCGGCGGCGAGCTTCAAACGCTTCCTCGAAAAGTGCGCCGCGGGCAATTACCGGCCATTCGGCGCTTTTCCGGGGCCGGGCTGCGCGCGACTCTCGCCGGTCCCGCGTGCTTTCGAATTATTTCATTAGGCCGCCGGCGCGCCTGTGTGCGTGCAGCCGCTCACCGACGCGCGCTGGCCTCTGTGTCGCGCGAGAGAGAGCTTTTCAAGCGGGCCCGGCTGGCGCGCTCAATCGCACGTGTCGAGCATTCGATGAGAAGTAGCTCTCTTTCGGCCGATTTTCCGAGATAATCCAGCGGCCGCGTAAATTAAAAACCGACCTTGGCTCGCGCGCACTTGAACCCTCTCCTCCTGCGAATCTCTACTACCGATTTCCCAACGCCTATTGGGTAACGCACGGCCGCGGGCGAAGGCGTGCGGAGTGAATTTTAACGAGGCGGCGCTCGGCCTCATCAGCAGTCAGCACCGTCGCCTCGCCGCGATGTAAACAGATAGGCTCGAGCACGTGGCAGGCCCCGCCGCCGCGCGGGCTTCGCGGACTTGTCCTCGGCAGTGCCATTTCGGCCCGTCGCAACGAGTACGTCCGCCTGTCGCCAGAGAGACAGCTCTCCGCTTTCGCGTTATCTCCGCGACGCGGGCCACGATAAAAGGCGCTACTGAACGCTCGCGGCGCGCCGATAAAGCCCTACTGCGGAGAGTGCGGAGAGAGAGAGAGAGAGAGAGAGAGAGAGAGAGAGAGCGCGAGCGTGCGGTCTGCCAGTACTGCCAGTCGCCGTCGCCGCAGTCGTGTAATTGCCCGTGGGAGGCCCGCACTGACCGAGCACCTCTGCCGATTTTTCCAGTTGACCGCCCCCCCCCCCCCCTGCCCCGCAGCCATGGCGATCGCGGAGAACAAGCAGCAGCCCGGCAACGTGCAGCCGACTAAGAAGGAGGCCATTCCTCTGAAGCAGCTCGACGACAAGCAGCGACAACACGAGGACGAGGTATACCGCGCTTACTTTCCACGCTTGGTAGCTCGCGCGCACACACGCGCACGCACACAGACTCCGGATCGGGAGATTTAGCCGTCGGCGTTTGTAAACAACTTATTTTCGCGCCGCTGCAGCATAATCTCGCTCGGCTATCGCGGTTGAATAATCAGAATGAAAAAGGCCATTTCATAATTAATTCGCAGCGGCAGCGGCCGCCTCGTGCACGCGCGCGAGCATAAAACTGGCGGAATGCATCGGACGCGCGCACGTCTCGCGCGCACATCTCGCGCGAGGTTCGAAAAATGTCGCACTTTCGATCACCTCAGTCGAGCGGAAAACGCGACTCGATTACGGCAGCTGGAAAAAGGCTATATCAACGCGAGCACTTGTGCGTGTGTAAATGTTTGACTTGTAAGCGACTTGGTCTGGTTTTTACATCGAATAGCGCGTGTGTGCGAGCACACACACGTCACGGATGCAAATATTACGCGGCCGCTAGCCGATCGAAAAATAAATAGACTTAATCAATTGGCTCGCGGTAAACGGCCGACTACTCCCGCGCACACACGGATCACAAGTTTGTCAGCGCGGCCGAAAATATACGTTCCGACGGCTATTTATATACGGGGAGCCGAATGAAAAAAGGGGCTCCGGGCTCGCTCGCCACTTTCCACGGCGTCCCTCCTTTTTTCGCAATGTTTTTCGATGGACAGTTGGCCCCTATATCGTCGCTGCCTTTTGCAACAGCTTATCTTGTTGTCGTTATATTGTTGTCGTTGTTGCGCTTGCGTAACCGCTTGCGGCGTTGTGCAACGCGCGCATCAGGGCTATGTGGAGATGGTGGTGCCGCCCGACGGAGGCTGGGGCTGGGTCATCGTCGCCGCCTCCTTCATGTGCAACCTCGTGGTCGACGGCATCATGTTCAGCTACGGCGAGCTGCTCAACGCGCTCCAGGAGGACTTTGGGGTCTCGGCCGCCCGGGTCAGTCTCGCGGGCTCCCTGCAGACCGGCTTCTACCTCATGGCCGGTAAGCGCACGCATGTCCACACGTCTACGGAATATATATATATATATATATATACATATATGTATAAGCTGATGCAACGAGCAGGTCCCTTCGTCTCGGCGCTGGCAAACAGGTACGGCTTCCGCCTGGTGGCGATCCTCGGCAGCGCCGTCGCCTGCGCCTCCTTCGTGCTCTCGCACTTTGCCAGCTCGATCGAGTTCATGTACGTCAGCTACGGAATACTGGGTAAGGCGAGTAAGGTGTGAGGTGGGTGGCCTACTTGCCGATTACTAAATGCAGCTAAATCCTGATAACAGGGGGCATCGGCATGGGCCTGATCTACGTGCCGGCGGTCATAACAACCGGCTTCTACTTCGAGAAGTGGCGGGCCCTGGCCACGGGCATATCCGTCTGCGGCTCCGGCATCGGCGCCTTCGTCCTCTCGCCCGTCTCCAACTACCTGGTGAGCAATTTCGGATGGCGCGGGACTCTACTCTGGCAAGCCGGTTGGTTACTAAATTATTACTAAATTTTCCTCGATGCAGAACTGCTTTGCTCTCGGTGCAAATAGCGCCGGCGAGAACTGGTTATATTTAACGACAATGCGTTGGACTAAAAGTCTAGAAAAACACTCGAGCATTCCCGATCTCCTCATCCGCGCGCATAGCTGATTAAAATTTTAGAAAAACAAGCTTATCGCGCTCCGCTGCGAAAATCAGCGATTCCGAGTCGATAAAAAGCCACTCGATTCGTCGCCATCTCCGCGCGCATCTACTTGCGTCGCGGCGTCGGATTGAGAGAGAGAGAGGGAGCGAGGCTATTTGCAGCGCTATTTATCAGCGCTCCCATTATCGCCTCTCGGAATTTTTCACTTTTCGCCCGCGTGCGAGTGTACTGATGACGGACGCTTTTGCCCCAGGCATGCTGCTCAACTGCGCCGTGTTCGGGGCGCTCTTCCGGCCGCTGAAGCCGACGCGGGTGAAGGTGTCGACGGACGGCAGCGAGCTCGAGGCCAAGACGACGCTCCTGGCCAAGGGCGCCTCGAGCAGCTCGCTCCACGCGAGCCAGCCGACGAGCAACCGGTTCTTCGGCACCAACAACAACACCGAGTACCCCACGGCCGCCCAGGCCCTCGGCAGCAGCCCCGACATCGTCAACAAGTACGTGTGCCATTCCTCGATAGTCCGTCATTATTAGCCACCGACACGTGTTGGACTGATTAGTTCTGCCCCGTACAACAGCAGTAGGTCGCTGCACTCGCTGCACAAGCCGCAGCCCGAGCCGTCGGAGATGAGCACGTCGGAGAAGCGGCTCTCGGCGCCGATCTACCCCGAGCTCGAGCTCGTCAACGACGAGGAGCTCAAGTCGGTCGAGGAGGAGAACAACCTGCTGGACGGCGACGCCGAGCGACTCAACGGCCGCGTGCCCACGGTGAGCGTCTGATTAATAATATAGGTATTTATATATATTAACGATATATATGCGCGCGCAGATTCGCAGACACACCATCAGCGACCGGAGGAGCCGGGCCGACTCGGTGAGCAGCCACAAGTCCCTGACCAAGCCCGACAAGCGCCGCGGCTCCACGGCCAAGGAGCCCCAGAGGCCCTTCTACCGGGACGACATCTTCTACGGAGGCTCGCTCAACAGGCTGCCCCACTACAGGTCTCAGGTAGCTATAATTAAATGCACTCGGGAGCGCGGTGTAGCAATTGGTAACGAATTCGTTGCTCTCGTTACACGCAGCTGTCCTCGGTGGGCTACCACATGTCGGTGACGAGGCTGCCGACGGCCCAGGACCTCGCCGAGGAGGAGAGCGGCGGCTGCTACCTCTGCCCCGAGAGCGTGCGCCGGATCCTCACGACGATGCTCGACCTGAGCCTCCTGCGGAAGCCGTCCTTCCTCATCCTCGCGATCAGCGGCGGCCTCACCATGATGGGCTTCTACACGCCCTTCGTCTACGTCAAGGGTGAGTGAGGGCGAGTCGGTGCCGCCGTCTGTCGGTTCCTCCTTGACACTGTCTGCTCGGTACAGAAAGGGCCTCCCAGGAGATGAGCAAGGACACGGCGACGTTCCTCGTGTCGGTCATCGGGATCGGCAACACGATCGGCCGTGTGGCCCTGGGCTTCCTGAGCAGCCTGCCGGGCGTCGACGCGCTCCTGGTCAACAACGTATTCATCACCGTCAGCGGCCTCCTCACCGTCTTCTCCGGCCTCTCCCTCGCCCAGGGCTACCAGTTCTTCTACGCGGCCTCCTTCGGGCTCTGCGTCTGTGAGTAATCGAGCATGTACAACGAATATACATCGAATATACATCGAGTGAGAGTCGAGCTGACGCGACGTTTCCTCTTGCAGCCG
The DNA here is from genome assembly GCA_024372645.1 of Trichomalopsis sarcophagae. Lineage (NCBI taxonomy): Eukaryota > Metazoa > Arthropoda > Insecta > Hymenoptera > Pteromalidae > Trichomalopsis > Trichomalopsis sarcophagae. The sequence goes on from QLSS01000001.1 coordinate 8,498,321, forward strand.
TGTTCGCCTCGCTGAGGTCGATCCTGGTGGTGGACCTCGTCGGCCTCGAGCGGCTCACCAACGCCTTCGGCCTGCTGCTGCTCTTCCAGGGCCTGGGGGCCACCATGGGCGCGCCCGTCGCAGGTACGTAACGTGTCCAATACTGCCATATCGGATATTCTGATGGCCGCATGGGCCTTGCTTGACTGCGCGTGCACACAGGAGCCGTGAAGGAGTGGACGGGATCGTACGACGCCTCGTTCTACTTTGCCGGCGCGCTCATCGTCCTCTCGGGCGTCATCTGCTACCCGCTCAAGAGGATCAACCTGCGCGAGAAGGCGCGCGAGCTGAGGGAGTCGACCGATCCGTCCAAGTCGTGATGCAGTCGGGGGCACGCAGCAGCCGAGGCCGACGTCGAGTGGCACGTCAAGACGCTCTAGCGCCCGACTCGCAACTTGTCAGTTCGCCTCTCATGCGCGTGTGCGCGCCTCACGAGTTGACCCGCGCGAACCCAAGTGCCATTGGCCGCCTCGCCACACCTATATATATGTACGTATTTTAAAGGAGAGAGCAGTCGATTTATTCCATTCCATACACTTTCGGCGCGACAGTGCCTCGTACTTTGCAAACAGTTTATGCGCGTATACACTGCACCTGACTAGTACTCGCCGCGTGCGGCCGAAAGGTAGAAGCCACCCGGGCTTATATTGTTATCTTGTATACTCTGTTACTTGTCTTGGTCTTCGACGTAGGGTAAATTAGACTTTATGTTATACAGTACCATCTGTTTCACCGAGCAACGATTTGCACAACAAGTCGCATTGGTTCCTAATTGTTGGGTGTACATATTCCAACCATGTGATTATATTTTCCGTACATATACACACATATATAGATTTATAGATATAGAGACGCAAGGATATGGGACAGCGGAGCGCCTCGTGCGAAAACGTCCGCGTCGAGGGGACCTTGTCGTCGTTGTACATACGGTTGAGAACTGCGGCGAATACGACAAAACTGTAACATACTTGCTTGATATATGATATATATTTTAATACGAAATACAGAAATATACAGAAATATACAGAGATTGAAAAGAAAAGCTCGGAGCGTGCACATTCATTTCCCCCCCCCCCCCCCCTCCGGCTTATTGCCTTATTGTGCATCCAAGCGAGCTGGCAAGGATCGAGATTCGGGACGGGGCAGCGTTTTTCTCAGATGCAGTCGGCTCGCGCGCGCGCGACTGCGGATGCATTGCGACACGGCGAGGCGCGAGGGGTAGGGCGAGAGAGCCAGAGAGGAGAGGAGTCGTGGAGGTGAGCTAGGTGCAGCGCGCGAGTAGGGGCGGCGCGAGAGAGCGCGACCCCTTCTCTCCTATCTCCCTACGTACCCCCGTGCGGAAAGCGGGCCAAGACTCGCGGCCGGAAGGCAAGATAATAAGGCGCTCTCGGGGCGGGGGCGGTAGGCACGAGCTTGCGCGTCTCCAGCGGCAGTGGAGGCTGATCAGTGAGTGCTTGATCAGGTGCCGCGCCGCCGCCGAATCGCACGCACGTGATTCAGAACGAGAGTGAGAGAGAGAGAGAGAGAGAGGCAGAGAGGGGCCAGGCTCCCGCAGCCGATGCAGTCGTGCTCGACTTGCGGCGCTCGTAGGTCGCTCCGGATGGCCCGGTGAGCGAGCTCGCTGCGCCCGAGGATGCAGAGCAAGGCGCCGGCGAGCGGCGCGGCCCAGGCCAGTCCCAGGTACGCCTACCTGCCCTGCCCGCTGCACGAGGACGACGCAGGTGAGTCAATCGTATCCCCATTGCGCGTCGCGCAAAACAGACGAGCGCACGAGCGCACGTGCGCACGCCGTCTGCCAATGCGGAAGAGCCTTTTGCCAAAAGCCGTCCGCTCTCTCCCGCTGCTCTCCTCCACGTTATCAATGCGCAACTACGCCGACGCGCGAGGATTCGAGCACCACTAACAGCCGATTCCCGACTCCCGCCAAAAGTAGAAATTAAGAAATTATGCGCGTGCTCGACGAAATGTCGAATTCTACGTGACCAAAGTCACCGTCAGGGAAATTCGGCTCGGACACGTTCGCCCGTCCAATCGCGATGCTCCTCGAAGCTTGCAGCTCTCTGGCCGAAGCGCATCACAACAAACGCCTTGGATTATTAATAATGCCGAGAGTTTTGCCGACTGGCTCTTCTCTATTTTTACGCCCGAGACGAGTTTAGCCCTCTCGCTATAGGTGCTCGGCGAGTGCGCGTTGCCAACAGCCGCACGCACATCGCGTGGTATAGTTTACTTCATCTCGCAATAATGAACTTTTCCGCACTGCAGCGAGTATAAGTATCCCGAAGGCGCGACGCGTCACGGATTATCGGAAAAAGCTGCCAAAATCGGCAAGAAAATAGTGCGCGTATATGCAGTGCGACTGCTCTGCCGAAGACAGCGCGACCGATCGAAATCGATGCGTTCCATCGATTATCCTAGACTCGCAGATCTGCGGGCCCAGCGAGAGGGAAGCAAGCTCATTACAGGCGTAATCGTCGCCACGCGCCGAGGAGAGTGGGACGCGCTCTCTCTCTCTCTGCACACGGGCGCGCGCACACGAGCACAATATGGTGTAGCCGTGTAGGTGCTCGCCTGCGCGTCCAGCGGCGGCCGCCGCGGCGCAGTCCCGTTCGGCGCTCTCTCGGGGGCGGTCTGCTCGCTCCGTCGCTCTACCTCGCTCTGCACAGTCTACTCGCTCCCATCGAGTCGCGCGGACGGCGGGCCGGGGATGCGCGACGTCGCCATCATGGGCCACGAGCTGCAGCCTCGGGCGGAAGCTCCGCGTGCACCCCAGGGACACTCGCGGCTGCGGCGGCGGCGGCGGCGCCTCGTCCGTGAATATTTCAGCGCGCATCGATCGCACGTGGACTCGCTCGCTCGCAGTGCGCGACGCTGTGCCTGACTATCGCGCGCCCGCTTCCACTGCGACTCGCAACGACGTTAGGCATTGTTCCGCGCGCGGCCGAGTATGCCGAGCGGCCCGCGACCGGCAGCAGCAGCCCGAGTGCGGCCGTGCTCTCAGTTCCGACGTGCGCGCGAGTGTTTGCCGTCGATCGGTCCATGCCCAGCGGTGCTGTAGAGCTGCGGAGGAGGAGGCGCGCCGAGTCTAGCCGCAGGCCAGCTGGCTTGAGTGTAACGTAATCATGAATCTCATGTTCCGCAAGAACTTTGACAAGAGTGGGGGTGGCGGCGGAGGCGGAGGCGGCGGCGGTATCGGGGGAGGCATCGGCGGTGGCATCGAGCGCTCGGTCGGCGGCTTGACGGGGGTCAGCGGCGGCGGCGGCGGCGGCGGCGTCGGCGGCGTCGTCGGGGCCCTCGGCGCTCGGTCCGCCGGTCCCGCGCGCCGCAGCCGCGAGTTCGGCAGCAGTGGCTACTCGATGGAGCAGCAAGAGCTGAGCGGCGGCGGTCATGCCTACCGCACTCACCTGTTGTTCTCGCCGCACGCAGGTGGCGGCATCGTCGGATCCCCCCCCGAGGACTTTGGCGAGAGGTTCGGACCCGGACCCCGGCGGAGCTCCGGTGGGCCTCACCTCGTCAAATGGGGCGGCGGCGGTCCCCCCGGGGCTCAGCAGCACCAGCAGCAGGCCGCCCAGAGCCTGCAGAGGAGGAAGCTGGCCGCCACGCAGAGGGAGGCGAGCGAGCAGCCGCTCACGCCGACGAGCGCTGCCGCCTCCAGACAGGTACGCGCCCGACCCCTTGCATACAATTACGTAATGCCATTGGATTCTTGGATTATTTCGACCGGAGGAAACCGGATAGATCCGCCGATTGCGAGCTTTAATGATCGAGAGAGAGAGAGAGAGAGAGAGAGAGAGAGAGAGCGCCGCGGGTATATCGATCCAAGACTGCAATACAATGCACATTATATACGCTCGTAACATGCAGGACTGATGTGCGACGCGATGGCTCGGCGGCACGCGATAAAGGAAAACGGAAAAACTGCGAGAAAATCGTTGCTTTCCTCGCAGCGAAGGTTCCCCGCTCGTATTTATAGAGACGTCGGGCTGTTATTTTTGGCCGGCCGCCCCGTTTGACGAGATGAGTAATATATTTATTCATTATTATACATCTACTGCGCCGCGCTGTCTGTCCGCAGGTGTCCTTCAGCGGCAATCGCACCTCCGGCAGCAGCTACACGCCGCTGCTCGTCCAGGGCAGCAGCCCGGCCAGGAGCGAGCCCATATCCCTGGCCACGCTGGACCGCGACTGCTTCATCATACCCCTGGCCTCGCTCGAGAGATTCCTGCCCGCCGGCGTACCGGTTAAGTATTTGCCCGGACTTGCAGCTTGACGTGCGCATGTGAAAAAAAAAAAAAAAAAAAAAAAAAAAAAAAAAAAAAATTGCTGAAACTCGAGCCGTCCGTGTATTATTGCAATATAGGAGAGGGGCAAAATAATGCGAGAAATAAGAACGCTGGCTTCTGCTAATAACCAACAGAGCGTGCCGAGCGCCGACAAGAAGCGGCCGGGCAGTCCGCTCTCGGTGCTGGAGGTCGAGGACCCGAAGCAGTGCATCCTCGCGCACTTCATGACGCCGCTCGAGCCCCTCGACCCGCTCGTCGAGTCCCCGGTCTCGAGGCCGCTCGTCCTACAGCGCGACACTGCCGCCGAGCTGCTCTCGGAGATCGCCCCGACCGCCTCCCAGAGCATACTCCTCACCAACATGGAGCGCAACGGTTCGTATACAGAGTCAGTATATAGGAGGGGAGTGTAAAGTGAAAGTGAAAGCTAATTAATATTCTATTAATCCGCTCTGCTCCCCCAGCCGACTTCCCCTTCATCACCTACTACGTGGTGAACAAGCAGAAAACCAACCCGGTCGACTTTTACCAGGAGGTCCAGTGCGCGGCCCTGAAGAAGTTCGAGCCGCGCGAGCTGCGCTACGCTGCCAACCACAACCTCGACCTGTTCAACGAGGTCGCGACGATCGCCAGGCCGCCGCTCGAGCCCCCCGGCGGCCGGCCGCCCATACCCTCCACCGGCTACATCGTCTCGATATTCAAAGTCTTCGAGGGCGACGACGGCCTCAAGTTCGAGCAGAACTGGCTCTACTGGACCGGTGCGCATTCATCACCCATCACCTATATGTCTATTCGTACTACTAACTAACCAACTAACCGGGTGACGAACGTTGCAGGAGCCCGAATGATGTACAGGTACCTCCCAAAGTCCGTCGGCCTGCGCCGAATAACGCTGCACAAATCCATGTCTCAGGGCGACAAGACCTACCTGCTCATCTGCGAGTGCTCGCAGCTCCAGGAGAATCTCTCCGCGGCCGCGATCCTCCTGCCGGCGCTCCGGGCCCGACTCTGCGGCTACATCGGCCTCTACAGGCCCTCGGTCTGCTTCTAACTCTGCGATATACAACGCGCAAACTCTCCTCTATTTCATACGAGACCTCTGCAGTCCTTCGTCTTTGTAGCCGCGTGATGCATTGAATATTGTATTCCTACTGGAAACGACCACGCGATTTTTACATGCATAATACAAACTTTAACATTTACATATCACAACGTTCGACAAACTGTGATATCCGCGGACGAGCGACGCGTATACGATCGTACTTACAGGTACGCCGGTTGTTTCTTCGATTCCCAAATATCGCTTATTTTTATATGTCTCAGCTGTCATTTTCCAGCTGAATTTGGAAAATGGAAACAAAAATTAAGATCCGAACACGAATGAGCATGCCATATTGTCATGCATGCCTACACGTACATCTCAACGCTTGGATCACAAATAAAATAGACCAATTAGTGTAGGAGGGGGCAGCTAGCGTCAAAAATGCATTACGTACACTACCAATTAAGTACCTGCACATAGACATCGGGACATATACTCTCTGGCCTTTATTGATCATTCAAAGTAGTCAGCGTGTAAATAATATATATATATAATATAATAATGGTGAATTTATTAATGACTGCGGCCCGAATAACCAAATAACGGATCAACTATGCTATATAACACTCTACTCTACTACCAGATTTTTAAACATCATTAACATATTGCATTACAGCGCGCAACTTGGCCTTGTAGTACAAAAAATCTCAACTTATACTGCGACGAATAGAGTGTTTCAAAAGTACGCTTGTTGCCTAATTCGACAATATAGTTGTAATAGAGTTTCCGAAGGACAACTAATTGCGCAGGCGCAATTTTTTATTTTTCATTCAACGTCTTGGCGACATGATGTGTATATTTTTACCAGTACGTGTGTGTATATATATATATATATATAAAACTGCGCGCATCTTCATGCAAGAGGGGGCGCGGAGCTAGGGAGAGGCTATATCAATAATGTACAATTTCGCGCTCAAGAGTCTTGCAATTATTACTGTGATTCGCGCGTTTCGCGAATATATATATATATATATATATGTATATCACGGATGATATCGTACGTTAACGTCAATTGTGATTGCAAACTGTATCTGAAGGAGCAACAACATTTTTGGAGAATTACTCTGCACATTAATACTTTGCGCGCGCGATTCCTTTGAAAGCCAAGCTGTATTCACAATTAGTGCTAACAAATCACGAATAAACATTTGCAACACAGTTGTATAATAACTTTGAATTATATTAGAATTATACTTTATAATAAAAGCTATAAAGTTATTGTAAAACTACACTTTATTAAATATGTACAATGAGAAAAAAAAACGAGAATAAATTACTTCTAATATTATCTTCATACCTGAGCAATTTTTCATCGCTCTGACTTTATGTTTTTGGACCCCTGAATCTCCTCCTTGCATCAATCTGACAATAAAAATGTACGTTAACTCACTTGAAATACTTATGTGCTTTTTCTAATCCTGCAGGTTTACTTACCAATGATCGTTTGCATTCAAAAAAAGTATACCTCAAAACGTGACATTCATCAGGAACTGATGGGTGGTGTGATAACAAACATTCTCTTGGTGTCATTTTATGCTGAAAAATTAATAATTCCTTACTACTCCTACCATTCAAATTGTTTAATTGTAATGTAATTAATCTTGTTATTATTATAAATTTGAAATAATCAAGTACTTACAATCTTGCAACAATCGGTATTCAGTAAGCACATTTTCAATTGTGCCCGAACGTCAGAGCATTTTGTATGATCTTTTAATCGTTCATTCTCTTCCGAGTACTCCATTCCTATCGAATCTAAGTTTAAAGTCGCTACTCAACGTCAGTTTGAATGTGTTACTCTTTAATTTTCATTATTATATCTACATAAGCGTGTAACCTGCACTTGCAATTATAACTGATACTGGATTTTAAGGTTAGTTTATTAGTGCTCTCGCTTTGCGCTGCGTGTCGCTTCATCGTTTGTTGCATTTTTCTATAGATATATATATATATATATATACATAATACATATACGCGGTATGCAGACACATTCTGATTTCTGACGTACATGTGTTGTGCTTGTGCGTCGAAACTCGAAAAGCAGTATTTTCCATGACACATTAAGAGTTAGACTGTATTTATCAGTTGAAAATATAGCCATTTTTATCATTCCCTTTGTCTGCAGTCGCGTATTAATTGCGCGCGAGATGATTCGTTCAATTTGACCTGTGCCCTTTTACGACTTCATTATACATGGGTTACTTGTCTTGTGTGTTTTTCACACTGTCTCTTTAGTTTGCAACTGCGCGCCTTGCACGAGAGAAAAGTGCAATCGTACGTTCCATTTAATTGCACGTATAACAATGAACTATCCATCCGAGGAGGAGGATAATATTATACAGAATGATATTGTCCTATCAACCGCAGCAGTGGAAAATTCTACAAGAGAATCAAACCCTGGTCGACGGCAAACTGCAGGTAAACTTGTTAGTGTCTATTTTTGCATTCCATTTATTGCCATAAATTACCGCATGTATTTACACACAGGGACTGGATCGCTGGGCACAATTTTCTTAATGGTAAATGCAACACTAGGAGCAGGGTTATTGAATTTTCCAGAAGCTTTCGATAAATCTGGCGGTGTTGCAACAGCTATTATTGCTCAGCTATTCTTTTTGGTGTTCATTACTGCCACTCTAGTTATTCTGGCAAATTGTGGCGATGTTACAAATACTACAACAATGCAAGGTGCTTTCGCAGGACTGTGTGGACCCAACTCGTTATTTTTTTGTGGAATCTGTGTCGCCATATATAGCTTTGGATGTTGTATTACATTTTTAATTGTTATTGGAGATCAGTTTGATAGAGTCTTTGCTACTCTTTATGGCTTGGACTACTGTCATACTTGGTGAGCAACAAACTGCATTTTTTTAATGAGAAAACTACTAATTATACATCATTTAAAAGTCCATCAATTTTACACGCTCAGGTATCTGGCCAGACCATTCATAACATGCCTCTCGAGTGCACTTTTTATACTACCTTTGTCCTTTTTTAAAAGACTCGACGCTTTGAATTATGCAAGCTCTATTGGTTGCGTAACAATTTTATACGTCGTATGGCTAATCGTATACGAGAGTTTTGAGAACTACAAGCTACCTGCAAAACCTATGCATATCTGGCCAGAAGAACCACTCCAAGTTTTGCAAATCGTGCCTATAATATGCTTTGCATACCAGGTACGTAAAGATGACATTTTTTTTTATACAAATGCAATTATTAACCATTGATTAATTGTGCTTTTGCAGAGTCATATGACAGCCATACCAACGTACGCGTGCATGAAAGACCGGCAGATTGGAAAATTCACACTTTGTGCCACAATTAGCATGATCGTTTGTTTCTTTGCCTACTCCATCGTTGGTTACTTTGGATATGCGACTTTTGGCATTGGAAAGGTTCCAAGTGACATTCTACAAGGATACACTGATAAAAGCACTACCCTGACTATTGCAATTGTAGCTATAGCAGTTAAAAATTTCACAACATATCCAATAGTTCTGTATTGTGGAAGAGATGCCATTTTAAGTTTGTTCGGCAGAGATGTTGACTGTAAATTTTCAATTAGATTCACCATCACCATTATTTGGTACGCTTTGAGTTTAGTGATCGCTATTCTAGTACCAGACATTGGACCCGTCATCAACATTATGGGCTCATTGTCAGCAGCATTTATATTTGTGTTTCCTGGCATTTGTTTACTTCAGAGTACACTTTACAAAGATCCGCTTCTGCACTTGAATAAAGATCGCTTCTTGGTATTCGTAGCTATTTTTATAACAGCTCTTGGGGCTTTCGTCTGCGGAGTTGTTTTTGTAGAAGCACTTCAGGATCTGCAAACAATGTCACTTGATCAGCCAGCTAAAGTTACCGGGTTCAAAGCAGAACTAGGCTCAAGTCTGTGTCAATAATGAGCGATCAATTTTCTAACTACTGAATATCTACCGCGATAAGACTGATGTAAATGATATATGTATATACTTTTATTTTTACACAAGCAATATATATATCCATATATGTATATGTATATATTTATGTGATTAATACAATTTTAAGGTATTTTTAAGAAATTGATAATAAATGCAGGTAACGCGCAATTTTTAAATAGGTATTTTATTGTTTTACAGTCAACCTTCTCATTAAAATTTCACGCGAATAACACAACAATTTTTGTTTAGCATCATCATGATGAATTTGTTTGATTATTTAAGGCTGCATCGAGTCTTCTGTTGATTCTGATGATGAAACTTGGATGGAAGTTTCACTTGAAAATTCGTGTAGAACTTTTCCTTCGGTACTTACAACTTGAGTTATAGATGCTTTACAGAAAAAACAATTTCTGCTGTTCAACAGATGACGGTCTATACAAGCATGACAAGAAGTATGGTTACACGGCTTGAATATAGCTGTGATAGGATAGGCATAACAAATCGTGCAAAGATCATCATCATTGCACGGTGTTTCGGCTAATGGCAATTGCGTTCGATAATAATCCAAATGACGAATCATTTTTTTGACTATATCAATCTCGGCTTCCGTCACATGCTGCTGTTGGTCTTTATCTGCAACAGCGTATTTGATATTTTATATTTCAAAAGATCAACAGAGAAAAAATGTCCTCGTGCTCTTACAATTTAGAAAAGAAAACGGCTTCAGATTTTTAATTTTGGTATTTTTAACATCACCCAAAACAAAGTAGAGTGAAGTCATCTGAAAACTAGGTTCCGTGATTATTGCTTTCGTTACTTTTGGAACTTGATCCGATTCTGGAAAGAAAAAAAAGGAAAAATGGCTGCGTTAAACCATAATCTGATTTTTTTTTTTTTTTTTTTTAATTTAATTTACTGACCACTTATCAGCATATCTTCTTTTAACAAAGCTATTAAAATTCCTACAACAGCGGTTAAAATGGGAAAATGATCGACGGTTTGAAGATCAGGAATATCTAATAGAACAACATGTTGAAAAGAACTAGTCTGCATACTTGTGCGATTCAATATCTGACAAAGCAGCTGAAATTGCGAAAAAAGAGAATTAGAGTTTTACCGCTGCAGTGTATTCGTGTGCTTGTTGCTGTTTTATTATGGTATACCTGACACAGTCGGGCAAGAAGGTTTTCGCTGGATGGAAGAGAGGAGTCAGTAAATACGTTAGGAGCTATAGAGGCTATCATTTCTAGGACCCTTAAAAGTGATACTGCGAGATCGAAGCAGGTGGCACATATTTTCAGTTGTCGCGATTCGATGAAAACGCGCTCTGGCCTGGAAGATACATTGTGAATTTCTTGAATCATTCCGATAAATTCTGAGAACGCCCAATTTAGTTGATTGAGCAAAGAATTTAAAAAGAGAGTAGTGGCTTGATTGTTACTCAATAATACTTGTTTAATGTGCTCTTGGAACACACTCGATGGACACGGCTCTGTGAAAGTACGAGAAAATTCAGATTGAAATGTAGATAGAAATTTGGATGCATAATCTCAAATTATTAACGTACTTATGGGTTGCGCCAACGACTCCTGATTTAATATCTTTGGTCCGACCTTCTTAGCTATGTGGGGACTTTTGTCATAACGAAAAGCAAATCCGTTTCCTTGCCAAAATCTTACCAAAATCCAGTTTGATTGCGCCCATGCTCTGTTTTCATAGGACCTCAATAAATTCGAAACCATTTTCACCCGAGAGTCTCTAGAGACGCTCTCCAGGGCTTCGAGAGTCATTGAATTGGAAGCAAAGCCAGCTAAAGTTAAAATTAAAGTATCTTTCGAATTGGCATTTACGATTCGTGTATCTTGAAAATGATCGCACAAAAACTGAGCGATCTCTTGCAACATTTCTTTAAAGCCCGCCATTCTGTCCATGGGAACAGTTGGATGAATGTGGTTTTTCAAGCTATTTAACAAATCGGCCAAGACTTCGAGATAAAATTCGGGAACGAAACTGAATAAATTTCCATTTTCGCTCGCTTTTTCCAGAGTCGTCAATATCGTTTTTAGCAGCCATACTAAGCGTTGTTGCTTCTCTTCAGAGTACACGACCGCTCGTACCCAAGCCATGTGTCGGGCCTGCTCGGTCAATTTTTTGTTGAAAATCTCAATAGTCTTGAGCAACTGTAGTTGAATGTCTTGAGAGATTCGGTCATTAAAATTTTTCACTAGATCCAATCTATTTTTCGTTTCTGAAATTGCGATAATATACTCTGACATAACATCTCTTATGTTTGCTACTTTAGCAATTTGTTTCTTGGCTGCAGCATGATAAAATAATATGATTCCATCCAACAATTCGATAAGAGACATTGCAGAGTCTTGTGGCCCAAGTTGCATAGGAGTTCCATCTTCTCTACTACCGTAAGGAAAGTATCCTATCCTTTCTAGAAGTGACGATCCTCCAACGTTTAACGAATTTACGTTTATCATTCGGGCAAATGCCGATATGACAGGTGATTCTGCTACTGCCGCTGCAACTCTTGTATTTCCAGCAGCAAACGCGTTTGTAGTTAACTGGGTATTCTCAGCCTCAGCTGTCTCCTGCTGCTGCTGCTGCTGCTGCTGCTGCAGGTGATCGCTTCCAAGTAACTGAAGTAGATCGTTTTGAAACGCTTTGTTCAGGTGAGATAAAACACCGCCAAATCGGTCGATACCGGAATAATTTATCGATGAATCACAGAAAGACCTGTCGAGCATTGATAATGGTATAGTGATGATCATTTTAAAAAGATTTAAACACGATGAAACGTCAATTACCTGCAAGGAATATACACTGGATTTGTCGAGCCGATTTCAGCGTTCCACAAAACTCTGAAAGTCACCAAAAGTCGATGGAAACAGCACAATGCGATAGGTAACGGGGTCTGGTGCATCGGCATTGGCTGCAGAAATTCAGACTAGATATTCGAAATTAGGACTTTGAAATTGAAATTATAACGCGAGTGTATAGCGTACTTACACGGCTGGATATTAAATTTTCCTTTACAAAACGTCGAAATTTCCTCAAAAAAATTGTACGAGATGTAGGTGTGCTGGTTGCATCCCCATCGGTATTGATCAAAAGTGTCTTTAATAACTCTACTTGAAGTGATTCAACTTCTGTCAAAGGAAATCATAATCAAGATAGTTGCAGTGTATGTAATTATGGTTAATTTTTCTGTACCTGTTACACAAAATTTTATTTCATCACAAGCCTTCATATAATGCACCTTGCTACTTTCTATCAACGAATCAATCGGACTGGTTTCCCACCAAATTTTATTTACAATATTATTCAAACAGTCGTCATCCACTGGTTTGACGTGAATAAAATTAGCAAATTTCACCTTGTCAAATAAAATAAATTGCAATAGGTAGTGTCTCGTTCTTGTGTGTTGACACAGAGTATTCAGCAACACGAGAACCGCGCACTGATCCGGATAATTGAGAACAACCGACACTTGTCGAAAAACAGATGATAGATAGGTAACGGCAGTTTCCAAACAAACTTTCATTTCATGTTTTTCTAAAAACGTCCACATCAAGTCCAAACACGTGAATAGCATATCGTTATCAATTTTTATAATTTTCTTTACAAACGGGACAAAAATGGCTTGTGTAATGTACGGTATGGCGACCAGTGGACCAATTTGTTTTAAAATACACCTTGCTACGCATGCCATAAAAGCTCTGATACTTATAATTTGATCTTCTTTACAAAACTTGATTAAATTATCTAGGTTTTTATACTCCTCGAGTAGTCTTTCCAACCATTCGAACAAAATTTGAGCATTCTGAATTTCGACAGCTGGAGGTTGTTGTAATATTTGATAACCTTCTATCGGATACCTCATTGGTGTCGTTCCAAAATTTGTCGTTATATTTTCAGTGAACGCTAAGCTTACTGTTGGAAAATACAGAATGCCTGGACCCATAGTAATTCTTTCAAAAGCCACTCCTAAATTTTTTCCATTCCTATAAAACGATATCGATCCATTATCCATATCTATAGCACAGCCAATTATATCGCCAGATAGCCAAGGCTCTCCATATTTGTGCGTGGATACATTCCACTTTCTCACGCGGTTTCCATCATAGGCGTACGAATTAACTATATCACCTAGAATTGCAACGTCCATCACATTACCACTCAACCAGTTTGATTAATCAGAGAGAGAGAGAGAGAGAAAGACAATATACAAACCAACTCCAGACTCTTGATTAAATTTACATTGCGCCGTGCCCCAGCCTAATTGCATGACTCCTTTGGAGCCTAATTGAACTTCGTACATCCATTTACCTCGATAAACTCCAGTATTTGCTCTCATTGTACTAAAGTTACTTTGTGAATTGACGCTGAGTCTGTCGGATGATACAATAAATAGACCATGATGCGTAGATGTGTCTAACCTTACAAGCTTAGGCCCTAATCTCCCTTCTCTATCATCGACCAAATTATTTTCATTCTTTGCTTCAAATAATATTTGTCCGACTCGTTGTTCAATTTGATTAATAATCTGTTGGATCCTAGAGCATTGGAAAAGTTAACACGTGTTGCAATCTGCTAATTGGCTGGACGACAATATATACGTACTCTGAAGGATGTTTATCGAGTGATTCATTGCAGCTCTCAGGATTATTAATTTCATCAAAAAAAGGTGATCCAAAAACGTTTGTCACCAATTCTTTAAGATTCATCTTGTTGTGTGTACGAGTACCCGCTGCTGGACAAGGGTGAATAAAAATAATAGTGGTGAATAAAAAAAAAAAAATTATATATTATACTCCATGAAAGTAATACTTGCTCAAAAATAAGAAAATTTCCAATTTATTAATGTGCACATTTTAGGTTAGCACACCCAACGGATTAGAGGTAAAAGTATAGCCTATACTGCGATTGACTGTTGTTATTGACAGTTCAACACGCATCTTAGTAAATGAAAAATACTTGATAAATTTAATGCATTAGCGTATACTTATAATAATGGTCGACATAACAAAAATATATATATAGCTGTCCACGATTTCTGTGCACTATATATATACGTGCAACGGCGCACGCGCGAATGCGCAACGTCAGTTCAGTATAGGTAATATTTGTAATATAGGTAAAATGATTAAAGAACAAATACTAAACATTACATTTGATTATTTATTGTAATTATAGTTATACAGCCTGACGTTTGTGGATTTTCATCACTTATGTCCAAGGAGCTGGAGGAGTTTTAATTTGTCATTATTATTTTCATAAAAATTATAACTAAACTAATTCATTATTTTAAATTTACAACTATAGTAATTATATAATTTAAAAAGTAATCTTAACATTACAATTCGTAGGTAGAAAATTACTATACAGGTATGATATTTAATAAAAAAAACCGAATAAAGGTTGAATTATAGTTAAAAAATATGTTACAAGGAGTCAGCTCGTCTTAACTTTGGCATTATTACGACACGTGTATCTGCATTATTTTATGAGTAATCGCAATTTCGGTTATACATATATAAACTAGGAGTATTATAATAATAAAGCTATCGCATTATTGATAGTTTCTTTGATCGTGAATTCGAAGAATATATTTTTTCAAAGAATATATGCTGATAAAAAAGGCATGAGAGTATACTCGAGTAGCTACAATGCTCTTTGTCGTATATTCTAGTATATAACGAAGCTCACTGGTTACAATCTATAATGTCCGCGGTACTTGTGGTCGCGTTATTGTACATTTGTTCCATTAAATATGTGTGTGTTTTTACACATATATAAACACACACGCGCGCGCACGCACTCATACAAACACACACACACACACACACACACACACACGTTACGTATCGAACGTCGCTTATTGGGGGGGGGGGGGGGTGATTACCAAAAAATCAGTCGATGAGAAATAACCACGAATAACATGACATGATTACATGCGAGTTTGAATGCACGGTATTAGCATACTACAGTCTTCTATATACTATAACTCCACCAAAGGAACATCGAACATGTATATTGCAATGTGATGTATATGTCGAAAAATTATTAATATTATTTATAAAATTCCTCTGGGCATAAAGCAGCCTATACATATTATCTAACCGCTGTTCTCGCTTGACGCGTAAAAAAATAATTTAGGAAGAAAAAATATTTCCACACTCGATGGGACGTAAATTAGAGGCTTAGTTGGTTTGCTCCGC
Source organism: Trichomalopsis sarcophagae (assembly GCA_024372645.1). Lineage (NCBI taxonomy): Eukaryota > Metazoa > Arthropoda > Insecta > Hymenoptera > Pteromalidae > Trichomalopsis > Trichomalopsis sarcophagae. The sequence goes on from QLSS01000001.1 coordinate 8,513,901, forward strand.
GCTCTGAGCCGCCTGCTTCTCAATCTTCCGGGCCAGCTCGGGACTCATGTGCTGGGGATGCGGATATGGCAGCTGGACGGGCTTGCGCAGGATCGCGGGCTTGGCCTTGACCTGCGGTTTGAACGACGAGGAGGACGAAGCCGAGGGTGAGGGTGAGGGTGAGTGTGAGGGTGAGGGTGAGGAGGAGGAGGACGAGGAGACCTGCAGCTGCTGACTGCCACCGGTCAGGTGCATGTCCGCGAACTTGGCAACGATTTTGGGCGTCGACCTCGAGGGTATGGGCGATCGCAGGAGGTTCTCGTGGGATATCTGATGCGAGCTCGCCGAGCGCACGATCCCCGCGGCATCGTTCTCGCTCTCGGGCTCGTGCTGCTTGTTGCCGGCCGCGTTCTCAGTCGCGCTCTTAGTGTTCTTTTTCAGCGTGCACTGGTTCTGCTTGGCGAAGCGCTCGGCCGCGGTGCTCATGTCCGGAGACTCCGGACCGGCGGCGCAGTGTTGATGACGATGATGATGTTGATGATGTTGATGATGATGCGGCAGGGCCAGAGCCGATTCGCTCGAACGAGTTCGCAGACCCGGGCTCTCCTCGTCGGAGCTGCTGCTGCTGCTGTTGAGGCTGCTCGTCGAGGCGGACTTTTTCGCGGGATCCTGCTGCTGGACCGAGAGGGGCAGGTCCATCACGAGGTCGGGAGTGTGCTTCTGGCGCATCTCGCGGAACTCCTGGGAGGCGCGAAAGTTCTTTGGCGCCGGGCTGATGGTTGGGGGGTTCAGCAGCTGGGTCTGCGACGCGGCCCGCCTCTGCCAGAGCTCGCGATTTGCGGAGAAGGTCGTGTGCTCCTGCAACTCCTCCTCCTGGCCGGTGCTGCTCGGGTTGGACTGCAGGTGCTGGGCCGCCGCCGCCGTCGTCGCTCCGGCGACAGTGGTCTCTCCGAGGCTCTGGGACTTCCAATGCTGCTTTCTCGCTGCACCCCGCTTCGAATCGACTTGGACGATGGCCGCAAGCTTCTCGCCGGATTCGTCCGCGCCGATTTCTTCGTTATTCTCCGCCGGCTGTTTGCACGAGTCCAGCTGGCAGCCAGGGCCATCGGCTACTGCGGCTGCTTCGGAACTCTGCTGGATCTCTTTTGCTCTACTATTGCTACTACTGTTTGTCGTACTCGTCGGCAGCGTCGACTGTCCATCCTGTCAAAAAAGAAAAAGAAGACGAGTCCGTTGTTAGCGGGGAACCTGCGCGCGCGCGCGCACGTAACATAACGATTCCCTTTTAGCAATCATGCAGTGAAAGAAATAGATTAAATATACTACGAGGCAAAATGAAAAAAACAACAGCAAATATAACGATCACACTACAAATGACTGCCGCAATTTAATTGAATGATAGATCAGAATGCGTGAAGAAACGTTCGGCGTTGATTGTCACAACTTTTTTTGTTAGTTTTTAGCAGTTTATGAGTAGGGGAAGGGGCAAGGCTAAACTTTACTCACCTACGCCCAATGAGAGTCCGTTGCTCAAGTAGTTCCGACAATCGACACTCCCTGCTTTGGTATATCGTCTATGGATTGACATTCTTTTACAGGATTCTAGGATTCACAAACCAACTGAACTGTCAAATTGCGACATTCCTTGAACGAAATAAAAGAAACACACACAGAAGGAAAAAGAAAACGACACACAACAGTGGACAGATCAACATTATCGAATAGTTGTGCTAGTCCGCCGTACAATAACACGTAAGACTTTTTTTTAAACGTATTTGCGCCTTCTGTTAGATAGTGTGCTGACTAAACGTATATCTGGAAACACAGCAACCACAACCCAAACATTTTAACACTGACAAATTACAGATACAAGAATAAATAGCCTCATGCAACAGCAGCAAAGAGTCTCTTTGGACTCCAATTTTATTTACACAATTATTGTACACAGAGTACGAGGGACAATGACTTTTACACATTCAGTCTTTCGTAACATTTTGTAATTTGTACAAAAATAGTTAAAAAACTAAGCTGTGTGCAGCAGTAGTGCGGAAAAAAACATAAATAATAGTAGCAAAACAGCCATGCAACTGTTAACTTTACGCGTAATAAGCGAACGCATTGTGAAAATAAAAACACGATGAAAAAAGGGGAGGGGATCGTTTAAACGGTTGTTTCCAATACCTCACGGCTAATGATGGGCTGCTGCTGCTGCTGCTGCTGCTGCTGCTGCTGCGATGACGACGATGACGACGCAACGCAGGGTGTGATAGAACTTGCGTTCGAGCTCTCCGACGACATCATATTCGCAGTCATCGCCGCTTCACAAGCGACGACTGCTGGCCAAATGCTCGTGCAGTTACTGCTTGAAGCAGGTCCCCCCATCAGAGGTGAATTGTTACTCGATAAAATGCTATCGGCTGAGCTCGATGCCCGCCTCCTCATCGATTCTTCGCTTGACGATGATTTCAAGTCTTTGTCGCGCTCCTCATCTCTGTTGAGACAAAAAAAAATTCAAGTTTTAGTGGACAAAAGACAGAAATTCCGAGACAGCACTCACTTTATTTTGAGCATGATGTACTTGTCGGGGATGAGACCCTCTCTACCCGCGACCGCACCTCGCCACCAGTCGTTGCTCACTTGCGTGTATAACGTCAGCGTGTCGCCTTTCTTAAAACTAAGCTCTCTTTCGGATCGAGCGTTAAAATCAAACTGCGCCGTAGCTTCCAAGTTTTCAGATTCTAGCAGTAGGAAGAAAAAAATTGCATAACAAGCAAAGAACGAATAAATAAAAAGTAAATAAATCGCTGCTGCTCACCGTCTTCGGATGGATAGACTTCGGAATCCATGTCTTCTTGCACCTGATCCGTTGGCGAATCGCCAACATCTCTGAAATACACACATCGGTTGACAATGTTGGAAATCTTTTAAATCCCTTGACGTTTAATTTACTTACACGTCATCAGGTTCTCTGCTGATGTATTTTTCATACTGGATGCCTCCAATATCGTCGGGGAAAATGTCCTCACAAAGGGTGATTATGTTTTTAATTAATTCGTTGACTTGGTTTTGATATTGAACTTGGTCCTTGTCCTCGGGAACGGGAACTAACGTTGGTCCAAAACAAATGGCTAAATTGTACGGGTCCATCATGTTTTCATCGGAGAATTCGGAAAGGCTGTTGATTCGGTCGAGGGAAATGGTTGAATTAGTTGCGATTGCGTTTGGGGGAGGAGGAAGAAGAACACGAGAGACTACTCACTGATTGAGAAAAGCGAAGAGGTATCGCATGACTACAACTACCGGCCTTGGAAGACTGGACACAACCTGTTTCATCCGGGTGACGAATTCCTGCTTCGAGTCGAGTTGAGCAAGTTCCATGAGCTGTTCAAAGTAAATGATGGGGAAGATGGGCTCTCTCAGCTCTCTGAGATACAACTTTAAAACGCCGGCCACGCTATTGATGTCGGAAGCGTCGGTCATGTCGGCCAGGGGATCCTCGCCCCTCTCAAACCACTCTCTAAAGTTATTGATTTCGACCTGCGAGCCCGACACTCTGAATATGCCCTGGTGATGCAAGCCGTAGAGATTGATCACCCTTATGCAACTCTTCATGATTAGCGGAATTTCCTGATTCGTGCTCTCCAAGTACTCCTCGAGCGAGCCGCCAAACAGCTTGGGTTGGCCGTTCATTTGCAGCCGGCCGATTCGTTTCCGGCGTGCCTGCTTCTGCTTCGTCGTCGTAATCGATGGGTTCGGACTGGAGTTGGAGCCGACCGACAAGCTCTGACGAATGTACTCTTGCTTGGCGTCCAATCGCGCTATCCTGGACGTGCCCAGAAGGTATTCCCGAAATTTCTGCGCAAGCCAATGAAAGGTAATATGTAATGCACGCGGATAGTGCAGTTGAAAGAGGGACGCACCGTGAGGTAGAATTCTTCAGTCTCCTGTCTGTCGGCCCTGAGCTTGATCTGCACAGTCTCGGGCGGCTTGGACGTGGGCATCGCGTTCTCTCCGAAATACCTCGAGCAGTCGTAATCCTTGGCCGTGAGCATCTCGAGGAGGCTCGCTTCGGCTGTCTCGAGGGTCTTCCAGACCTCCTCGGACTCGGTTCTCAGCGAGGTGACTCTCTGCTGGAGCTGCTGGAGCCTCTGCTCCATCTCGCTGTGCAGCACCTTTTGCAGCTCCGGTTCTGGAGCCTGCAGCGCGCCGGGCAGGAATTGCATGAAAGCGCAATTAGCCTAGTCCGAGAGCTGATATACAGCTGGTATACTTACGTCGTCTCCCCTCTGACCCTGGAATTCGAATTTCTTCGGGATCATGAAGGCCGCGTGATGCGACTCGAGGAACCTTTGCTTATCGGCTCGCGAGTCCAAAGAGCCGACACAGGCGGCCAGCTGTTCTGCCCCCGATTGGAGCGAGCGCTGCCTCCCCTCCTCCGCGCTGCAGTGCATCAGCAGCGCCCGAGCGATACAGTTGTGAAAGCCAAAATCCATGCACTGGAGGAATGTGAATTTTTAACACTTTGACACGTCGCACAGGCTGCGGACACTTACGTCAATGAGATCGGAGAGGTCGTCGACGAAGTATTTGTGTATCGTCGTGTTGGAAGCTTCGAGGCAGAGGATGTACTCGTTTCTGGCCTTGAGCGCCTTCAGCTTGGCTTCGGTGTATTTGCTCTTCCTCTGCGCATAAAAATAAACGTATATATATATATATATATATATAATATAAAAAATATACTTATTGGTAAAGAAATGTGAGATAGGCAGGATTTATTTATTACGGACCTTGTTGACCTCCTTCTCGATGAGCTTGTACTTTTTGCTGCGGGCCAGCTTCTCCGGCGGGGCATTGGCCACCTCGAGCTTGGTGCGCTGCTGCTCGGCTACGCGGAGCTTGGTCTCGGCTTGCCGCGACTCGGCCTGATACGCCTGGTAGGTCTTCATCGTCGTGTGGAGCTCGTGCAGCACCCGCAAAATCTCCTCGTGCGTCTCGTAGCCGATCTCGCGGCACTGTAAAGTGTATATAATTTTTCAAAAGAGATCCGAATGCAAAGTCGCTCTCTGTGGATACTTACGCGCCTGTAGATGCGCTGGACGTCCTCCATGACCTGGTTGAGGCGGGCGACGAGGTGGGTGCTGTAGACCTCGGAGAGGGCGGCGTGGTCGCGGCTGAGGGACTTGGTCTCGTTGACGAGCTGCTGCCAGCAGGCGTACGACGAGAAGAGCGGCCACTGCTCCCTCCTGTTGCCGAGAGTCGTTATTGGGTTATTATTTTCGCATGTAATAAGCTAACGAGAAAGGAATTACGATTGGTTAGGTATATACTTTTGCCTCTGCTCCTTGTGCCTCATCTGGATGCTCTTAGCCATCTTGTCGAGCGACTTGCTGTAGTCGAGCTCGAGCTCGGCTCGCCGCCGGAAGAAGTCCTGAAGCTCGGCGACCAGTGCGACCTGTGCCTCCATGCGCACGTCCAGGCATCGCAGCTGCTCGTTCAGCTGTAGCCTTATGTCTGCAACAAAAATTATGATTTGTATATCTATACAGAGCTGGCATCGCCGCATGTTGTCCCCCTCGCACACACTGCATCATACACGCGTGCATACAACATCAGTATCGTGCAGACTTGGAAGCCTGGGAAGCACTTGTAATGCGATCGATTTTTTCGAGCTGTGTGCATGAGCAACGAAAATGCACGTTGCGTGTATTGTCATCTCTCGTTATATAGAGGTATATTAAAATTAAAAAGAGTGCGCTTTCGTGTTGGAATCGTGCGGGGGGGGGGGGGCGAGCATCAAGTCGAGAGCCGACAGAAATAAGCGGCAGCGACTATAGAGCTATGCCCGAAATATACTGCGCGCGTCACGCTAAGATCCTTTATACACGCTGACGACGATGGTCGGATTGTATTAAACTCTTGATAACAACCACAGCTCCCGCCGAGCTAGCGCAGGCTATACTAATTTGAGCTACTAATAACACGCACATCGCAGAGTTTGCCTGGCATTAACGCAAACACGCACAGAGGCATACTCATCAGCTTTTCCCCTATCAATGCTCGACTTTTCCAACAGCGCACCTTTTATTGCACCTGCAGGAGACAGAAGAAAAGGAGCTGCCACAGCAGCTACATGGTCAGGCTGGAGGAGGAGGGGGGGGGGCAGTTTGAAAGAGAAAGGCGGTATGAAAATAGATGATGGAGCGGCATCGTCAATCGATAAAGTGAATGGACGAGAGATAATATTGTAGCGTAAAGCCGTCAGAGTCCGGTATTCTATATTAAACGTGTATTAAACCCGGGGAGCAAAATGCTAGCAGTGAAACTATTGGGATTAGCGCGACTAGACTGACACGGTTTATTTTGTTTATCTCCCCCCCCCCCCCCTACCACTTTCAGACGAACGTCTAATTCAAGAGGGCCTGCGCTCGTATTGATGTTTGAACTTAAGAGAGAGAGAGGGAGATGCGGTGAACGCTTAAATAAATCAGGGAATCGGGATTTCCAGGGAGAATTTGCAGACGAGATGCTTGCGCGGAGAGTACAAGTGCAGCAAGGACAGCTGAGAGGTCAAACTGTATAGGACAGATGCGTGTTAAGCGCAATTACGCCGCGCTCCATTTTACGCGCTTATTTTTTTCTGCTTGGAATAGTGTTGTTCGCGCAGCTAGGACATTTACAGTCCCGAGATTTCACAGCCTTGCGGATGAAGTGGGCGGAGAGGGGGAAACAATCGATTGATATGCTCAGCTGTCGACTTGCTTCCTCTCAGCATTTGATACTCGTACTCGCAGACTCTTGAGGGAAAATTTGACTGGAGCGATCATCGATCGCGCGTGCTCGAGTTTGACGACACGACTGTTGTGCATGATTTACATATAAGCAGACACTTTCGGTACTTGATCACGTTTGTTTGCGTATAGTCCGTATAGTCCCCAGCAGCTCTCTACCCGCATCAACTCTAGCTCTACCCGGTGTCACATAGGGGAGTCGAGGGAAGCAGTGAATAAAGGTCGTGTGTGCGATGCGCTCCGATGCACCGCATGCACAAAGCACGCGGTGACCGGCGTTGTGGCTTATCATTTTTCGCTTTTCGCTTGCGAAAAAAAAATGTATACATCTGCTACAAGCGATAACTTTATCGCCGTGATTGGGGCTCTCGTTGTCGGTGCAGGGGGCTAAGGGCCATAAATCATGGCACATTCTCTGCTCTTTATCGTGGCGCTGCTGATGCTGCCGCTGGAGATGCGCGCAAGATCGGCTGCCATTACGTGCGCTACAAGAAATGGAAGTGACTTGCCATGATTACTCGAACGCCGTAGCTTGAGCTGATGCGTATTATGTATTATTATAGTACGCGCTCAATTGTTCAAGATCGTTCTCATCCGCGCGCTCCGAGAGGGGGAGAGAGAGAGAGAGAGAGAGAGAAAGAGGGAGAGAGAGCGAAGCAGCTCCGTTATTCGTGCGCGCGCGATATAAGGGGGTTTTCAAGATTTCGCGTTACCTGGGAAGACGTCCTTGGTGTCGGCGCTCGCCGGATGGATCCATCCGTTCCTCTGTTGGATTATGCACTGAAACATGGCGATGCTGAGATTACCGTTAGAGCAAGTGGAAGAAGAGCGAGGCGAGAGGAGATTCTCGGATGATCGATTCCTGCAGCAGACTGATGTCAGCGACGACGTCGACGACGCGGATCGAAAGCTGCCGCAACAGCGTCTTGGTGGAGCAGCGGCTCTGCGTAGAGCGCTGGCTGCATGCTGCACACTCGCACCACATACAGCATTCAGTCAGACGGCGACGGGCGGTGTTGTGCACTACATGTCTGCGTGGACTGCGACTCCCGGAAATGGCGGAAGAAGGGACGACTACTCGGTTCCCAATGCTTGCATGCACAGGATCGGTGCACTGGCGCGACTGCTGCTCCTTGATCCTGCGCACGGCAGGCTACTGCACACAGGAGCAGGGTTCTCTCCGCGCACGCACGCACACACACACATGCACACACACTCACACGCGCGCGAAACGAGAGATCGCGGGTGGCTGCTGCCGGGGATCGAACTGGCCGCGGTCGCCAAGCAACGAGTCGCTCTCTCTCTCTCTCTCTCTCTCTGTTCCTTCCGCTTTTCACTTGGTTTTTCCCTTCGGAGTATATGCAAGCAGCAGCTAAGGAGAGTGGCGCACGAGAGCACTGAGCTCCAAAGAGTCCAAAGACGCACTGCTGTAGCGCCGGACAGCCGGTCAGAACGCGGGGCACGCACTATAGCGAGAACGGAGCGCGAACAGTATGGGAACAGACGCAAGCGAGGCAGGGGGCGCCGCTCGCTTCTCCTCCCTCGCTACGCGTATACAGACTGAACGGACTCTTTGCAGGCGGGGAAATGCTCCCTCTCTCTCGCGGTCCTCGGGTTCGACTTCTTTCTTCGCTCGTCCGTGCACAGCTGACACGACGAGTTTTTCTCTCTCTCCATGCCTTTACGCACGCATTAGGCCTATACACACCCTCTCCCGAAATTGTGCATCTTCATTATGCGACTGTATCGCAACGCTTTGTTCGCCAACGTTCCCAACGGAATAAACGAGCAATTGAATATTCGTCGCCTCGTTTCTATCTTGGTCTCCCCTCGCTCTGCGCTCGATGCGGTTGCTTTTTGTCTTCTCGACACCGCCGCCCACGAAAGCGGAAACAATCCGCTGCCTCGGAAGGTAATTGAAAACTGGCAAAAGTATATTTACACGCAGTTCCGATCTATAGTGATTATAAAAGCTCCGAATTACGCGCTTCCTCTTTCAAGGTTGCGCGAACTCTTCATTCGCGGCTATTTTTAACCGGCCCGGAGCGGAAGTGTCTATGTTCTCCCTCACTCCCCCAGTCATTCGTGCTCTCTTATAACGGAAAAAGAGAAAATTGTAAAATATCCGCACGCTTTCGTTCGCTCGCGTCCTCGAGATCTTACAAAGGGATTGCTCCCTCTCGCTCGTTGTTCCACCACCGCCGCGCAACTGGCCTTGATTTCGTTCTTGTTGCGCTCGGCAGAGTCGCGCACTTTCGATACGTGTTTAACGCTAAATTATTCTAGCAAGCAGGTATACAATTATGGGGACTCACTGTTGAAGACGAGCAGCTTCCTAGTGGATCCGAGCCGTTTGATCGGCGACTTGATGCCGTCGACCTCCTCCTCGTCCATCTTCTGCATGAGAGAGTCGCTGCCGCCAGAGGTGTCCAGAGCAGCTGCGGTGTATTCCACACGTCCTTTATAACAATCGAGGGGCGGCTCCTTCGCTCGCGCGCGAGCGTGTAAAATGGAAGCCGATCAAAAATACGAGGCAGCGTATACACTGTGGGAGCACGCGCGAGTCACACTGCGGCACATGGATCCGCGGATTGTCGAGATGACCGGCTGCTGCTCTATTCACATCGGTCTGCGTGTGGAGAACCGCGGCGGCAGCGGGACTGAGGAGGAATCGGCCGCACGCCAAGCACTGCTGTCGCTATACTGCTGTTGCTGCTGGTGCTACTACTACTGCTCCCTACTCTCTATACGGCACGTCATCTCGTAGGATATTCTTGGACGGTGCGCGCTCCGCCTTGCTCGAGCGCTCTGCCTCTCACTCGCTACGTTTTTTTTTTGTTTGTAAGATAGCTGTATGAGAATACTGCATGCGGACTAGGATTGTAACGAGTCGCGCAACACGCGTATAACCGTCAAAGCCGCGGCGAAGGCGCTTTGTTGCAGCCCGCGCGCAAAACGAACTGCATCATGATTTAATTTTCGGGAAGCAAACGCCATCTAGCGGGCTGCGTACTGAGGGCTGTCGGCAGCTTCGGTTGGTAGGGTAGAGGCCGTCAACAAATTATTTTGAAATGCCTAAAAATTCGATAGAAATGCTATTTAGATGGATTGTGATTGAAAGTGAATTGTACAGTTTTCGAAATTTTGTTAGGCGAAAAAAAGATGTCTATAGGCGGATTTCCAACATGCTACCTGGAGAATTTTTTTTAAATCGAAAATGAGGCGAGGAAAAGAACACGTTAGTTTCCAACAATGAGGCTTTCTAAACTGAGGCGAGTGCTGGACAGAACGCGTTATGCGCTTTCCGACGATGTGCCGCATGTGGTGGTGCGCGTTATTGTCGGGGGAATAGAGGCGCGGGTTGACTCGTATTTTGAGGCGATTTTGAAGTATTTGAGGGCTGGGTCAACGATGCACACAGTCTAAAAATTGTGATAAAATGGCAAAAAAACTCTGAATAACGTCCTAAATATCGCTAAAAAAGTCAAATAATCCACAAGAATCCTGAGAGAATCATGAGTTTTTGATTATATTAATCATAATTTTTGATTATTTCGCCGCAGAAACAGTCACACACACACACACACAGTCTTGTACGCAAAACCAGAGTAAAATTCCAAAAATTGCCTAAAAAATCATGAAAAAATTACTCGAAAATTGCAAGAATGCGCGCAAAACTGGGGTTATTGGGCCTGAGGGAACAGAGGTTGGGCTTCCTGTCCTGCTCAACACAGCGCCTCTTTCCCCAGAGCTTGCAAACCACAGATTGACGGCATCGCCAGAAGGAGCTACCGTGCCATCCCCGTCGGAACTCAATGACGTCCTTGATCTTCACGTCGGTGTAATTCAGTCCTTCCCGGATAAAAATAAGAAGCAGCTCCGAGCCGGCTATACAAACTTAATACCAAGTTCTATAGCTGGTATCATTTTAAGGAACGCAAGGGAACGCCCGTCGGTAATGTGCGGAAGCACTTAAGGACGAGTGTCCTGAGAACTTTCGCGGAAGGACTGAGTTGGTATTCAAGAAGCGATGCGCACAACATTGCTACTTTTGATGTCGATGATGCTGGCCGTGGAATAAGAATTTACCATGAGGATTGGCCCTTCGACAGAATCGGGCGGCTTCTGTTTTATTCTTCCGTCCACAACATCCAAAAGTCCAGGACGCAGCAGCTGGGAGACGCCGCTGAGAGGCTGCTCGGTGGTAGGCAGCAAGTGAACTCGCGGAGCCCAAAAATCCTCCTCTTGACCGTCGACGTGTCGGTAAATATTGATAAATAATAAGTAAAATAAATAACAAAACTAAATTAAGAAACTAAAAAGACTAAAAAAAATCCCTATCTACCTCCCTTTGGTGGGGATTGTGTCGCCTACTCTTTCGGGTAGGATCGTCTCTCCTTCATTCGTAAGTCGGGAATCCCGCATCTATGAAGGCTTGAGCTTCCTCCACAGACAGACCGTACAGGGAGAACCGACGTGTCCCTATCTTACAAGCGTGTCGAGAGACAAGTTTGAGACACGTATGGTAAGCTTTCCCCATACGTTGTGTCTTGCAAGTGAAGCGCCTGCCGGTCAACCTGAAATAATTGGCTGCAATGTATAATGCTGCTCTAGATTTGGCATCGGGCCGAGTGTGCCTATAAAGTCGCCCTTTGAGTCGAACCTACCCCTAATACTCTTCTGCTCTCCGCGGAATTGGGCCGCGACCGCATCCAGAATGGGGTGAGGTGATAGGTGAGGAGGAAGCAGCTCTTCTTCGTCACTGAAACAAAAATTAAACGGCGTAAGTAATAAAATATTATAACACATACATACTTTCGAACTATTTACTTACTGTAATAGCTGCTGTGCTTGCTCCGGCTGGCTGATGTAATTGTTGTTGCTGATGTTGAACATATAGAGGAAATAAATTAATATAATTTCATGTTCTGGCTCGTAAAAAAAAACGAGATATGTAATCGTCGAATTTCCACACCACCCTGGGGGTATCGACGTGGCGCGTTGGATTTTTTTACGTGGTCCCTTCGCCTAGAGCCCTACATACCACGGGTGATTGATAAATAAATAAAAAACAAATATATATCAAATTTTTTTTTATTTAAGACATCTTAAAAACTACAAATAAATAAGAAAATAAATAAATAAATAAATAAATAAATAAATATCTAAAACTAAATTTTATTTTTTGCCGCCCTTCTTCTTCTTTCCTCCACGAGTCGGGTCATTCATCCGACTCGTGGAGGCTTCAAGCGCCTGCTCGTAGAAGGCCTGAGCATCCTCCAAACTCAGGCCATACCGCGAGAACGCTTGGGGCCCCATCTCGCTAACGTGGCGGTCAACAAGATGCCGCTACGCCATCTGGGTTTTCCCCAAGCGCCCCGTGTTGCGTGGAAAACGCTGACGGGTCACCCTGAAAAAATTTGCCGCTATATAAAGTGCTTCGCGCACTTCACTAGCGACGCCTCTCTTCAGGGCGCCCGTAGGGTAGCCCTCCAAATCGGGGAGTGTTCCCAGAGCTGCAACAAAGTCGCCACGGCTCTGGAACTGTCCCCCCGCATTTCGCGTTCGGGCACTATCCCCAAAAGCGCGCAGGA
>QLSS01000002.1:0-26430 GCA_024372645.1 Trichomalopsis sarcophagae
ATGTGCTCCTTATTAATTTATGCGTCTTGCACAAATTTGTGCAAGTGCACGTGTGCAAAAATGGGTCTCCTACACAAAACCTTTGGCGTTTCTCGGATCAGTGGATAAAATATAATATTGATTATGATCTAAACCACAAATACATATAAAATTAATTATTTTAAATGTTTATAGGCTTTCGATTGGCGTCTCAACACCAGAGTTGGCTGTTTCGAGTGCAGGAGGCCGGATTTCTCCTTTGTGGAACCCGGAGCTCTACACTCTACGCAGAAGCCTCGTGAAGGCTCTGGCTCGACTTCTGGCGATCACTTGCCAATGCACACTAGTGCTACTTGTCGACCAGATTTTGGGTATTTTTGGACCACGAGTAAGCTCCTAATGGGCCCCTAACTCCTAACCACTCCTGTGCTTACAAACCAAATGTATTGGTGCAAAAGGAATTTGTGCAGTGTAATGAGTGAAATTTGTTGCAGTGTTAAAGTGACAAAATAATTCTAAAAAGAAAATAATAAGTGTAATTTTGAATTTTGTGTTTGAAATATTAAATCAGTTGTGCGTGATTATTCAAAATTTAACCAAGTATTAGTGTCTCGAGTGAAATGATTTTGATGTGTATGCATTCAATAATTGTATGTTGTGCATTAAGTGAATAAATGAAATTGAGCTTTTCTGTGTGAAAAAGGAGTAGTTTTGGCACTATGCAATGTCTGGCAGGATGCGTCAAACTGCTTGTGTACTGAGTGTATAAAAATTATTGATGTGAGAAAAGATATTGTGTGAATTATTGCGTTGTGTTTTGTTTGTGCACCTCTCCTAGTACCCACTGAGTCCACTGAGAAATTATTAATTATAAGGGTCACAAAAGAAAAAAAATTTTTGATTTAAAATCACTGGCGTTTCCGCGTGTCTCACCCGTATGTGAAATTTGCATTCGATCAAATTTTTTCGATCAACTTTCCCCATGTGGTTCTTTCGTGGTTCTTACATTATTATCATATGGTAATTACTTAGTTATCATGTAATGTCCTATGTTCATATTAATAAATTGTATATTTGTACATCCGGCTAACAGGCAATCGTGTGAGCACGTAGAGAGTTGATACGGACTACAGGTGCATGTCATTGCGATATTGCACAACCACGCGCCGAAAATGGAACAGCCATTGACCTTGAATCAGCACTGGCCTCGCGCAGTTGATTACAACATTAATATAAGCTTATCCTCGCGGTAGCAGATGCTGATTGGTTGCAAGATGCCACGTATTTAAAATCACGACAATTGCGTTTATCGACACCTTAACTATGTAAGCTACGGGATTGATTCACGCATTGCCTTTTATAGAATATCTCCTCGTGTAGCGTGAGTACCTGCTTTGTAGAAGTATCGGCATCGTCACTAGTGTCCGTGTTGGAGCGTGCTAAATCCGTCTAAACACCTAGGAAGCGTGCCGAATCCTTTCCTTGATTAGAAACACTAGAAAGTCCTAGGAAGCTGTGCCAGAACGTAACGAGAGATCAAGCCTAAGGTCCGTCAAGTGGAATCTCTGGCGTTAGTAAGAGCAGCTGACCAACTTAAATTTATGTTGCCACGTGAAAGCGCGTAGATAATAATGATCACCATCTGCCACGGACGGGTGTCAAGAACCATAAAAAGTGCACATAACGATTATAATTGTAAGTCCCTAATTACATAATACTTACAGCATAAATCTAATAAGTGACGAAACCAATCCGTTAAGTTTATATAAGAATTAGAACAAGTGAAAACCACATAAACTATAGTACCTGTGTCCGCTATAATTGTGCTTAAGTGATTGGTCAATATATAAGAACATAACAAATATTTGCAATCAGACGTCTTCTGATTAATAATAAATACTCATAATAAACCTTATAGCCCAAGTACTGCTGTAAGCTGGACAATCTCCAACACGATAAGAGATACTAGGACGTCAGCAGTAGAAGCGGACAGACTAGCGTCTGCACGTGAGTAGAGCAGACCCAATACCGTCCGCAGATTAAAGCTCCCACAAGCATCGTCGAGCGTCCGCGTAAGAACCGTTACGTAGCTACGGTGACGTCACGGCGTCTTTGTGTGCTTGCGCCCGTTTCGAGTTACAAATCTCTATCAAAGATCGTACGTTCTTAGTACTTGAAATTCATTTTTTTGTTTTTTTTTTTATTTATGCATTCACGAATTCTCCCTAATAATGTTTTATTGTATACGCGCACTTATATAGATTTCACACTATCTCTTGAATCATTCAAGCATCCATACTCATTGTTTTATATTTTTTATACAAAGTCAAACAGTTCCGCTGCTCGAAAAAAGTTGAGCTAGATCCCAGACGAACCCTCAGTTTTGTTAGGGTAAAACTTAATTCACCGGCTAACAATTAGATTATTTTGAATAGTGTGGTTGCTCATTAACTCTCCCATACGGGTGAGATCAGTATGACTGATTATTGCGCCAGAACTGTTTGAGTTTGTTAAAAAGAATAATAAATTTAGAAATTCTAGGTGAAACAAACTTACTTGTTATTAGTGTGGGAAATTCGTGGAAAATGTTTAGACGTCAATTTGGATTAGCGAACCCCTCAAACAGCTCCTATATATATTCTTGTAGCTTCGCTCGTTCTCGTAACGTGTTTCTCCAACAAATGGTATGATGACAGAATGGGCAGAATGGATTTACATAAAAGACCGATACTGATATTACACTTTCAGATTTTATTTTTGTTCCATTTCAACAACACGCAAATGAACGACAATAATCGATTATAATGATACAAATTAAGAAAGATGAAATGAGACTCAAAATTTAAATTTAAATACTCGATTGAAATGACTTATGTTTAGTCGCGAACACAAAGGAAGAAACTCAAACTTAGAAAAATCCAACTTCTGTACTCCAGACGATTACACACTGGAATGAAGATTGGGGGAGGTGACGCTGAAGAGAGACCTTAGAAGCTTTCTCAAACGCAGGGTGCTTACTTCTCCTCTCTTCGCACTTCAGCTTAGCCGCGCGGGTAGAAATATGGCAGAATCAAATCCGTCTGATTATAAAATATCAAACTTCAACGAAAACAATAATCTCGAAACACAGAACATATTCATACGCGAGGCTAACGATCCCGACACGTTTCAAAGACGCTTTCAAGAATTCGAGACGTCAGCGGAACCGGCGCTTCTTCTGCACACTCGATTAACAATCGCATTACAACTCGCGGACGTGGCTATGGAGCATCCGTCGAGGGGAATGATCGACACCGCGATAAGTCACATACAGGGAAACCGATAAATTACAATAGCTAAAGGTCGCGAAAGAACACCTCCTGCAAGTCCGAGGCAAATTAGAACTTTCAGGAATAAATGACAAAACGTCGCAACAATCTAACCTCCATATGACATATAATAACGGAACGATTCCCAAGTGTAAAACATTTAACGAAAACGACCCACTCACGCTCGATATCAAGGAAGGAATATCAGACGACTGCGTTACAAACCGAGACCCAACTATACGGCGAAACATGTGTATCGAGCTAAGCCCCGTCGCGCTAGACACATTAAATGACATCGACGACAAAAAACCAATCCTTGCCTCAGCTAGAAACGACTAAGCTCGATCGACACGAGAAACGACGCAGACGACGTACGTTATACCGAACACCGAGGATTAACTTACACCGAACAGCTACCCGCTGATAGACGTCTTAACCGATCGCTGTTAGGCGAAGTACCGCAAGCAAACAATGGGACGCAGAATAATAGCGCTCCCCAAGAAAATAACGGAAAGCAGAACGGCGCTTATCGAAAGAACAACGTGCGCAGATATTCAGGGGAAGGTAACGGTGGAGACAATAAAAACTATAACAACAATAACGGGTACAATAATCAAGACGGTAAAAGAAACTATAACAACGATAATGGATACAATAATCGAGACAATGACAGGAATTATAGCAACAATAATAGGTACAACAATGATAAAGACGACAATCAAAATTATAATCGGCGCGAAAATGGGGGATACGACAACAGGTGTAATGATCCTGGGTTGGAAAATCGTCGAAACAACCAGGATTTTGATAATCGGCGAAATGACAGAGGATTTGACAATAGGCGCAATGACGGTAGAGCAACAATAATAACATTCGTTACAATGATCAGAACAACGGCAATCATAACAATGACCGTAATAGACATCTACAGAAATGCCAGAAATTAGTCCGGAGATTCTTTAAACTACCAGGATGTTCGTTACCAGTCGGGGGTATCGAGCAATGAATAAGCAATAAGACACCGAATCCGAAACCGACGCAAACACAAGAAAAGAAAATAGAGGGGCCAATCAATAAAAAGCAGGAGAAAATTGAAGATTCGAAAAGGCACATAAAGGAGATAACCGTACAATTTAATAAGTTAAAAGAACAGTAGAAACAGGAAAAAGAAGCCAATGTGCAGGAAAAGGTTAATAATCGAAAGTACTTAATAAGATTTACTACAGCGGGACGTAAACCACCGATCGTAGAACTTACGAGCGAAAAGTTAGAAGCAAGGAAAGCACGTTTCTATGAGGATAGTGGAGCCGATGTTAAGTTGATAAAAGCGAGTAACGTCACTGGTAGGACAATAATTGATAATCAATATGTAATTGCTATTAACGGAGTTACGCCGGGCGAATGTTTAAGTCTACGTAGGACAAATATGAGTTTAGAGGGACTAGAGTAGGATGGAATCTTAGGATACTATTACAAATGTTCCAGTACATTCGAAAGTATATCGACCAAGTCAGGAAGAGAAAGAGGAGTTAGGGCGCCAGATAAAACAACTGCTAAAGGACGACATAATCCGACCAACAAATTCACCCTACAGCTCTCCTACATACGTGATACCAAAAAATAGCCGCAGCGGACGGTACGAAAAGATGGCGACAAGTAACAGATTTTAGAAAACTGAACCAAGTAACGGTAGGAAATAGCTACCCGATACCCAATACAGCAGACATTATTGACAGCGTCGCCTCAACTAGTCACATAACCGCCATAGACTTGAGGACCGGGATCTACCAGATACCAATGGACCCCGTAGACGCTCACAAAACAGCCTTTACTGTACCATTCGGCCATTACTGTTACCAACGTTTAGGCATGGGACTCAAAGGCGCTCCTTCAATATTTCAGTCCCTGATGGACTTAGCACTTGCAGGCCTACAAGGGACAGAATTGTATGTCTATTTAGATGATATAATCATTTTCGCTAACTTGAAGAGCACGATAAGAAGTTCCGACACTTGATGAAGAGACTAGACTACGCCAACTTGACTATCGAGCCCATGAAGTGCCAATTTCTACAGCGAGAGGCACACTTTTTAGGACATATCGCTGGAGGTGGAAAAATCCGAGCAGATCCTAAGAAAATAAAAGCAGTAAATAAATTTCCAATACCAACGAACGCTAAGAAAGTCAAACAATTCTTAGGACTCGCAGGCTATTACAGGCGCTTTATCAAAGACTTCGCGAAATCAGCAGCAATTCTGTCTAGACTATTGAGGAAGAACGAGCCCTTCGTATGGAAAGAAGAGCATCAGCAAGCCTTTGACCAACGACGAACGGCATTGTGCGAGGAACCAGTGATGACGGCACCAGACTTAAAATGGCCCCTATGGCGTAATCACATGCGTCGGTTATTACTAAAAAGGGCTAAGTTAAGTCAAGGGCAGTTAGGCAGCGACCAGCCCTGCGCTTATGCATCATGAGTCCTCAAGGGACCCGAGCTAAGATATTCCACCTACGACAGGGAACTACTAGCGGTAGTGTTCGCAAAAGATCAATTTAGACACTACCTCGCAGGACGGAAATTTACAGTAGTAACAGATCACGAGCCCATGAAACATTTTTTCACCACCAAAAAACCTGATCTAAGATTCAACAGATTAAAGTCAGAGCTCAGAGACTACGTATTTGACATAGTGTACAGACCCGGAGCTTGCAAAGGGAACGCAAATGCACTCTCTAGAAACCCTATCCTCGACGAAGGAAAAGAAAATCCAGAAAGACCAAAATCAGAATTGCACGAGTTGGCAGATAAACAAGAGCACGACGATAAGATATTATGGTTTAAAACAACAAGGAAAAGAGGCAAATCCAAAAAGCTTCCTGAATCAGCCGATACTACAGACAGAGAGAGGATATCGACAGAATCTTAAAACTCTGGAAACCCAAGAGAAAGAAAACGACGAGTCGTAGTTTATACCGAAAGCACGGATCCAAACAGATCCAAACAAGGTCTTGAGAAAACTCCGCAAGGAAGAAAATATGAGACTTAGAGTACAAGCCGCAAGTATACCGCAAACTCAGGGAACGAACTACAACGACGAACCTAAATGGCCCGTACGAAAGCAGACCCTTAACAGAAGTCCGACAAAATTTCACAGAAATGACATGGAAATCAGCGAAGAAAGCAACAGTAGCTTAGGAAGCGATGCCGAAGACGAACCCTTAAGAGCTAGTCAAGGAGTGCGAGAACAAGAGGTAGAAAGTTCACACAACCTCAGGGAAAAAGAGCATACACTGGATCGCGCCAACTTATCACAGCCACTAACGCCGAGGCGAGTACCAAACAGTAGCAACAGCCATGAAACATTAAGGCCAATTCCTCAGAAAACAAATAGCGAGGCGAGCAACGTCGGCCTTAGTAATAGACCAACGATCGCAGAATCACCGATAGCAAACCTCCGGCAGACATTGTTCGGCAAGAGAAATAAATTTCGAACTTGCCTCACCCTAGAGTTAGAGGAGATAAGTAGACAAGATAAGCCGGGAGTCCTAATCAAAATATGGGAAAACGAAGTGCAAAGTGGTAACGAGATACCCGACGGAATGAGAAACAACAAGAGAAATCCAAGCGCAGAGATACAAGAGAAATCCAAGCGCAGAGATACCATACGAAAGTATAGACTCCCCACAGCCGATTCTAACCACGCACATCCCCCCAGCCCCAAACAACAATCACCCTAGCACTCCAAAACGCACTCTTCCCATCTACAGACCAAGGAAAGATTTCTATCATATTACACCACAAATAGACAACAAAGCCAACGATGAACCCTTGCCTGAGAGCACCGCTTCAGACGCATCCAGGGGAGACATCGATGTAAGCCCCCATGACAAGAGAAAACACGATAATACTAGTCCCATTATGGGAGGAAGCCGCGACGGGTCCGAAGAGCCAATGGAGGGTTCGTTTACCGATATACCAGCGACCAATCGAACGGCAGCAACTAAAGGCACGTCACCCAGGGCTCAGCCAGCCCCGAAACCATACACGGAAACTGACTCAGATGCAATGACCCGTCGGTATTACGTGTACTCACAGCGTGAAGATTGTGCAGAGCCATCCAAACGATTGACGCACGAGAGAAACATACCCATGGAGCCACCAGGAAACTGCCTGTTCAATTCGATAATAAAAATCTTAAGTCTGCAAATGACACCAAGTCAACTGAGATTGACGAAGTCATACTCTTGTGCAGCCCACATGTGGAAACCTTGGTGATCCAGTAGAGGCACGACGCATCTTGCTATCAGAAGTCGAGTACGGAGACGCAGATTGCATATACGAATTTTCGAGAGAGTTCGGATATAACGTGTGTGTGCACTTCCGAGCAAATAGTCGAAACAATTACTGTCACTTCGATCTAAACCAAGGCAAAGAATTTATACACTTACACCTAGCGGGCAATCACTTCACTCCGTATGTCATAACAGAAGACGAATCCGACGAAGAATCAGAATCTGAATCAGAGCAGGAAGAACAACCCACTAACTTACAAAGAAACTCTCACGTAAGAGAAGCCATGGCACGCTATTTAATCACCGAAGCGCGACCAGAACAAGATTCGGAACAATCGTTCTGTTTAAAAATAACTTACCAGTACCCAAAGTCGAGGACAGATACAGACTCATTAAAGAATATCACGAGTCATCAATCGGCGGTCATAAGGGAACGAACAAAACATATAACCGAATAGCCAGCGAATACTATTGGCGAAACATGCAAGAAGACGTTAGACAGTTTGTTCGAGGATGCGCAGGGTGCCAAGAAAAGAAACTGGTGCGGGTAAAAACAAAGCTACCAATGCTTATCACAGATACCCCATCGCACCCATTTGACAAAATATCTATTGATTTCTGCGGACCAATGCCTCAAACCGAACGAGGAAACCGATAAATATTAACCATCCAAGATAACTTTACAAAATTTTGCATATTAGTGCCAGTCGAACACGCAACAGCACGGGAAGTAACGCGAGCTTTTACAGAGAAACTAATCTGCTATTTCGGCTCACCCGTAACCCTCATTTCCGATCAAGGAGCACACTTCATGAACTGAGGGATGGAAGAATTCGCACGTATATTCAGAGTCAATAAATACTCAACAACAGCCTACTATCCCCAGTCCAACGGCGGAATAGAACGAATGCATCATACACTTAAAGAGTACATTAAAATGTATTTCAAAAGCAACAATAATTGGGATGAAGTAGTACCATTAGCACAACACGCATATAACTCCACAGAACACGACGGACTAGGATACTCATTACACGAATTAGTTTTTGGCCGACGGGCATGCACACCGTCAAGCTTCCCACCACGAGAGCACTTACAAACGTACGACGACTATCTTGCTGACCCAACAGAAGCTTACGCTCAACTTACAACGATGGCAGCGATTAATCTAGTACAATCAAAACACCACTCGAAACACTACTACGACAGGAAATTAAACGTGCAACACTTTAGAGAAGGAGAAATGGTCTATGTTCTCAAGGAGCCCAAAGTCGGCCAATTTAAGCCCGAATATAAGGGCCCGTGCGAAATCATAGCTATTAACTACTCAACACACAACGCGAAGATACAAAAAGGGGATAATACACGGATAGTAAATATAAATAAACTTAGACGATATATACCGGAAATCGAACAGGAGAAGGGTACCAATATAAATATAACTAATACTTGAACAAAATAATAAAACAATTGTATCGGAATAAAATGATAAAATCATTATATAAGAATAGTAAGATAAATGAATACAATACTAGTAACGTTTAAATTAAACAACAGCGACATTTAAGAAATAATTACATTGAATTAATAATGAATAAACGGTAAGAAAAGCTCGAACATCTAGCGACCCCCGGACGCAGCAAGGCTCGAGCAGCTCAGAAAAACAAGTATAGGAAAATTATACTAATATAAATCAATAAATAAACAAGACTTAGCGGGAAAACTAGTAGGAGATGACGCTTGGATCATGACTAGGGTTTAAATAAATGATCACTGGAAATCCCAGTAAAACCATATATATTAATCACATACAAATCACAAGAACTTAACCCATTAAGGTCCAAAACAGAGAAATCGTAACTCTGTTTTCAACCGTAAATCTATCACATATTCCACGGATATATTCAAAGCAAACATACTTTTTCTTAAGTATTTTTTCTCTACTTTCCATTCCTGGTATCAGAATTGCGAAGTTTTCAATCAAAAATCCAATATGGCGAAGTTTAAAAAAAAAATGTAAAATTTCGATACTTTTTTCTTTTTAATCCAATTTCTTGTTGTGTTAACATTGAGGACGGAACTTTATTTTTCAACTATGAGTGCATAAATGAGTTGTACTTTAAATTCAGTTTGGTCCCGAATCCAGAAATTCAATATGGCGGCTAGAAAATGGCGCCTGAAGCGCAAAATTTTGCCCAAACTTTCACGAATTTTTTTCTCGAATATAATGCATTCGACGAAAAAATCAATAAGAATAAAAAGTGCTTAGAATCAATCAAGGAATATGTCTAAATTTTTTCACTGAGTTTGGAGCAACTTTTTTATTTTTGCCAACTGGAAATGACAAATTTATGACAAATTGGAAAAATTCATCGAATCGTCTCGAAAAAATTCAGATATACTTCTTGGTCAATTCTAAGTACTTTTTATTCTTTAACTTTTTCTTATATAACACTTTGTTTTTGAGTAAAAAATCAAAAACCTTAAAAAATTTGAGTTATGCAACTTTTGGAATTGTTTCATAAACTATATTGAATTCTCAATCGAAAAAGTCTGAATTTAATTACTATATTCAATTTGCCGAATTTTGCCAAAAGCTTTTGTAATGTTTTTATCTGAATTTCAAAATAGTGAATCATCATTGAATGTTCATAAATCGATTTTGAAGAATCTTTAGTTTTTTCACTCTTTGTCTACTATACTGTTAGTGTTCTAAATATTAGCGTTAATATTTTACTTGTGCATTTAGCTTTTCAAGTTTTAAAATTGTAATGGCTCCAAAACGCCGGAGAAATGTAAGATCTCAATCAGAGTCTGAAGAAGATTATTCTGATGATAACGATGATCATAATATTTTGGTACCTAATCCAGATGATTCGGGCAGTTCTGGTCAGAGTGACGAAGAGTCTGGTTCTGAATCTATTGATAACTTATTACTGAGTACATACGCAGAAACTTCTAATAATTATACGAATGATCAATCTAAATTGGAAAATGAATATATTTATAAATGGATCGACAGAGAAAAAAGTTATTCCTGCAAAGTTGAAAATGAAATATTATTATCTGATACTCATAAGAAAGACACTAAAAATATGAGTCCAGTTGACCTATTTGAGACATTTTTTTGCAAAGAAATTAAAAATTATATTATAGAATCAACTAAGATGAATAATTGCAGTCTAACAAGGTCAGATTTGAATATATTTATAGGAATAATACTTTTCTCAGCATTCAATAAAAGGAAAAGTCAAAGAGATTATTGGTCTAATGATCCTTTTTTATCTAGTGATGTAGTGAAATAGGCTATGGGACGCCGTACATTTGAAAATATAAAATCTAAGTTGAAATTATCCAAACCAGGGGATGAAGATTGCAATGATAAAGCTTGGCGAGTTCGTCAAGTCATGAATCTGTTTCGTAGAAACATAAAATTGTTCGGGTACTTTCAAACCGCGATATCTGTAGATGAAATGATGGCCAAATGCTACGCTAGAACTAGTATGAAACAGTTTATTCGCGGCAAACCAATTAGATTCGGTCTGAAATTTTGGGGTCTATGTACATTAGATGGATTTTTATTAGATTTTGATCTATACTGTGGGAAGAATTCAACTATTGGGGATAAATTAGCCAAATGTGCTTTAGGAACTCGGGTAGTAATGAACTTACTTGACAATTTTTTGTCAACGCTAACTTCTCGTAAAGTAGGCCTTAACCATCTATACATGGACAATTACTTCACAAGCTTAGACCTTTTTGTACATTTAAGAAAAATGGGTTTACGTTCCACTGGTACTATTAGAGAAAATAGGATAAAAGAAAAAAATTATATTGATAAAAAATCAACAAGAGGCACATACGCCACAAAGCACGATCAGAAGAGCGGAATGAATTTAATTACTATTATTGATTCTAAACCGATTTCAATAATTCTACAGCATCTGGAGTAACACCACTGTTACCCTCGAAAAGATATTTCAAAGAAGTAAAATCAAAAATAGACATACCTTTTCCTAATGCATTTCATCTTTATAATAGGTTTATGGGAGGGGTTGATGTTCATGATGGCCGTGGAAAAAAAAAGTGGACGTGGGTGTTTTTTATTAGATTACTTCAGGCCGCTGTCACCAATGCAGTAATACTTTATAATTGTGTTAATCCAAGTCACCAAAAAAGTTCAAAAGAATTTCTGATGGATATTGTGAAATACTATCTGACTAGACCTAAAGTTGATGACATTGTTCATGAAACAGTATCCCTCAAACAACAGAAGCTCTGCTGTTGCAAGCCATGTGTCATTAGGACAAACAAATTTTGCAAAAAATGCAATAATTTTTATTGTAAAACGTGTTTTATAAAAAATCATAACAGTTCCTAAAAAAAAATAAAAATTATAAAACTATAAAAAATCAAAAACATAAATAAAACCCTAATAAAAAGATAAAAAAAAGACCAAACTCAGTGAAAAAATTTAGACATATTCCTTGATTGATTCTAAGCACTTTTTATTCTTATTGATTTTTTTCGTCGAATGCATTATATTCGAGAAAAAAATTCGTGAAAGTTTGGGCAAAATTTTGCGCTTCAGGCACCATTTTCTAGCCGCCATATTGAATTTCTAGATTCGGGACCAAACTGAATTTAAAGTACAACTCATTTATGCACTCATAGTTGAAAAATAAAGTTCCGTCCTCAACGTTAACACAACAAGATATTGGATTTAAAAAAAAAAAGATTTAAAAAAATGTTTGCTTTGAATATATCCGTGGAATATGTGATAGATTTACGGTTGAAAACAGAGTTACGATTTCTCTGTTTTGGACGTTAATGGGTTAAAGTATCGTAAACACATCACCACGGAAGAATAGGATAATGATCTTCGGAATCCTCGGAGGCACACCAGTCAATAGATCGATGGGTCCCAGGCGAAAGAGGCCGCGGACGATACGAACAGGAGTCACTCTGACTAGACCAGGCATCGGCCACTGGCACCTCAGGGCAACCTAAGTGATGATGGCGGCAAGGGAAGCGCATTCTGGACCCGATTCCTTGAAGCAGACGGTTCCTCCAGACCGGAGCAGATCCCCGACATACAGGGCAAACCCTACAGCGGGATAGGCAGCTATCACACACGGCGTGACCATTATCGCACTGCCGAAAGTTTGGATAGATAAAATCATCACAGATAGGACAAGTGAACAAATCCCGAAGCAGAGCATCTGCTTCGTCAGAGTTCTCAGCCGGAAGAGCCGGGGAAGTCGACTGAGCGGCAGCTAGCTCGCCTGACTCAGCAACTGCAACGCCTCCGGAAACATCATCCGAAACACCGTTCTCATCCGAATCCAGGAACAGATTCCCCAATAGATCGTCCGGAACAGAAAAAGTGGGGCTAGAAGGCTCCTGCGCCAAAGGCTGATCGTCCCAGGCTAATGTAGGAGGTGTAATACCTACCCAAGTATCAACGGGGTCTGGGTTAGGCCGCACAGGGACTGCTGGAATCGCTATCTGTAACAATCCGACGAGAATTGACAGGACGCAGCACCGACTCAGAAGGAACATCTAATATAGGAGAAGGCGACCCACGGACGAGAGTATTCACGGGAGAAAAAGAGCAGCATCTGGCGTGACTAGTCCATTCATCGGGTTTTAGAAATTGTCGGCGCCCAGATATTGATACCGACAAGCTTGCCTTTGCTCACCGGCCAGAGATTTCAACACTAAGTTCCGCACATTGCCACGGGGACCGCGGCAGATAGCACAAACCGTAGTATTATCCCGACAAAAGCTACATACCGAATGACCATTTAAGCATTGATAAATAGGCGTGAACATGTAATCACAACAAATCAGACAGGGCACTAATACGGGACCCGAATTATTCGAAACCGATAACCGGAAAGACGGACGCGCGTCTACCTCGGTACGACGCGATGACGAATCACTCGATAGCATAGTTAAGGAAGAGCTGAACGAATCGTTAGCGGAATTAACCTCAACCACGGATCGCTCAGGCAGCGCGATCAGCGCCGACGGTGATAAACGAGGTAAAGCGTCCCGATATAAAGTTACGCGTGAAGGTACCGCGCGGGAGACCTCAAACGACGGCACGAAAGACGGGAGCAAGTCGCCGGCAGACGGAAACACCGATTCGTAATTCTCCGAATTCATACGTGTAACGTTATAAGTACTGTCTTGAATTACGGGACGAGATACAGGTAAATTTGCGGAAAAATACCTGGTACAAGCAGGAGCACTGTCGTCGAAGTCGCTTCTAACAACCTGACAGACTCGAGCTCGGCAACGTCCTCTCGGGAGAACTGCGGCTAGGCGTCTGACTATGCCCAGGACGTCTCGCACGTGTCACATGGAGAAAGGACTACAAACATATTACAAAAATAAGGGAAACAGCACACGGACGAATAACAGAAAGAACAAGCATCTAACAGAATAACAAGTTAAAATAAAATTACTACTCACTTGCGCACTAGGCAAAACAACAGAAATGGGCCTAGACGGAGGTAGACCACGCCGAAATATACGAGAGGCAGATGAAGAAGCAGATCCCGAGGGCCGAAGGCAACCACGACCAGCTGCTCGACTTGATGTAGAAGAGGAGTCACGCGCAACAGGTGCCCCTCCAATAGCACCTCGACCACGACCAGACTGAAGGCGCGCTAAACGCCGCCCTCTGAGAGACTCCGAGACGCCAATGGGTGATGGATCCACGGTAGAATTATAACTCCTGACAAGGTTCATCGACGCCGAAGATTGCAGATATTCCCGAACAGACCGGAGAAACATGTCCTCGATCATCTGATCAAGGGTGATAGTCGGAACCTCAACTTGAGCCAAAATGCGATCCACGGTAACCATCATACGAGACGGACGAAGAGGCGAGGACGCTCGTACCTCACCAGCCGGGAAAGGCCGCCTAGGGTAAGAGCGCCTAAAGGTACGACGTCCGGATCCAGACCCACACGAGCCAGAAGAAGCCATCTTTCCTTCTCTTCTCTGAAAACGCCAGAGAAATATGTAAGGAAAAAACGCAGCTCCCACGAAAATATGACCACAAAGAGCACTTAATAACGAATACTTACAAATGGATTCACAAGGAGATGGAGCAACTGCACGAGGCACCAAAAGCACTCGAAGCAAAACACGCAAACGGACAACAAAACAGACGGACAGCAATTCAGCTAGCAGTGAGGTAGAAAGGAGCGATCACGATCAATTTATACAAACAAGCAAAGATCCCCCTAATGGCAATTTCGCACAAACTCTGTCAGTGGGGGATAGACGAAAAGTGCCAAGACAGCGTCAGCACACAGTCCGGAAGGCAAGGTACGATGGCAGGCGATGAAGCGCTGCGACGAATGTCGGGAACGAAAAACGCGATTAAAAACGATATTACGATACGATTATTTAATCGCAAGACAATTACGATTCTTTAACTATGTAAGGCCTAACTTAGTTATTGCAAAAACGGTGAAAATAACACTAACGGTATCCGTAAGATTAACAATAAAAGGACATTCGCTACGTAAATATAGGGATAATATTACGAGGAATAATTAAGCAAACAACACTAACTTAAATAATACCAAAAACAGAAACACGGCAGATGCGAAAGTTAGTGTAGAATAAAGTCAATAAAAGGAGAAAACAATATAATAAAAGAGCATGGAAGGAAATTAGCAAAAGACGACAAGAAAATTTCGCCAACCGGACGAACGGCGGAATGAAATAAGAACCCCATCACCTCATCGCTATAACAGCCAAGGCCGAAAAGGGGACACTAGGCGAATCAGCAGATACTCATCGAAGGAGAAAACTACGATTCAAAAATACTGCCACTACGACTTTCAAAGGAATTATACTTGGAACCCCGACAATTCTCTGCACGATATCATTGACGGACCTTGCCGGCATAAAACCAGAAGCAGCAAAAGGAAGCTAAGGGAACTAATGCAACAAAGGAGAAGAGGCAGGGATATCAGTAACATCGCAAGCATATCTCGAGGCTCTACCGATCGCCTCAAGTAAAGCTATTTATTTTATTTTAAGGCGCTAAGAAAATAATAGGGAATCTCCCTATCCTTAATATGTATACAAGTAGAGTTGGTTAACTATACAATTACACTTAGGATCTTAGGTACATACTAAAATAAACGATTAATTAAACAACAAAATAAAATAGTGTTTACAATAGCAGGAGTAATAGTAGTGACAAAAAAAATACAAACACATATATTACCTTCAATTACGAACGTAGAAAAGGACGAAATTCATAACGGGTCACGGAATTAATGTGTCTCTATATGATATTCTCTACGCTCGTACACTTCAACTGTACTCACCTTTACGCTTCATTCCATCAATCGCACTCATACAGACGCACGCATAATTAACATGAGCGACCAATCAACGCAAACAGAGCAAACCAGAGCGAGAAAGAATCACGCTACGATTTAGAACAAATTCTCTCGTGTTTGCTCACACCAACGGCACGGCTTTTTCGGTGTACCTCCGGGCGCATGGGCGATCCGGTGGTGGCGCATTGAATGACACTTCTGTTTATATATTTTGGGACACAAGGAACAGGCGTGATGCTTGGAACTGCCGTTAGGGTCATCCTCTACTTGCGCATATGCCCGCATATGTGACAAAAAAGAAGTAGTGAAGGGACACCCGTCGGTAGGACAGACATGCCTTCGGAAAAACCGATCCCTCACGACGGCCGTCACGGTGGGGTTGGAAGGAACATAACTCACAGCATTAGAAGGACAACGGCAGGTGACGAACCGATCAACACCGGCATTCCACCTAGAATCCCCGACATTCACAGCCTCGGCAACGCTGATGCCCAAGTTGATCACCTGGTGATATATACCCGGCCATACGTAGACAAGGTCCCCGGGCCGCTGCGTGATGAACTGATGCAGAATTTTGCGAGCCTAAAGATACTCGGACGTAAGGCAGAGCCACACCTTCCCCGAGCCCACTTCGCCAAACCGAATCATATTGGCGCTGTCAAGGTAGTTGTCCTCCACATGTAATTAGTCAGTCAGGGCATATCCTCCCGACACGTACACTGAGGGTTCATTAACCCCGAACGTAGCAAGGGCGTCAGGATTTCGGGCAGGATGATGCCACGGTAACTCGCAGAAGCGAGAGGTAATCCCTACCGAAGCCGGAGTAGTATTTTGCCAGTAAACAGGAGAAAGACGGCCCGAAGCGACGTCGCGGACGCACTGATCAAAGAAGGAGCGCGTACCAACCAACGAGCAGAGATCCGGCGCACCTATGCGAAAGGGAAACTAATAGAAAGAAAAAGGGGAACCAGAAAAATAATATTAAAAACTATCAAAACCAAAAAGTAAAACAACTTACTAACGACAAGAATAGCAAAAAGCTTATCCCAAAATTGGTATTAAAATCAGCCATTTTACAAAAAAAGACCACAAAAAGGATAGAAAAGCTTGAAAAATTAATAGGATTATTGAATGCAAACGAGAGCACGTGGTGACGATGTAAGAAAGAACAAATAAACGCATACAGAACACGGGAAGGTGATAGCAGTAGCAGCCTACTGCATTGCCGAATACGCAAAAAGTCGTCGCACGATACATATAGATATACTACCAACGATCCCGTACCGCTGTATATATAGATATACAACCAACGATCCCGTACTTCATGGCTGAACACACAAAAAGTCGTCGCACGCATATGTGAAAATGAACTAGATTCAAATAAATATTTGCTAAACATTGAAACCCTTGGCACATTAAAGGGATCCCATAAGGGAACGTCTCATAAAGCCCTCTACTGGCCATATATAGCCTAATAATTTAAACAAATATATGAAATTAACGTAAATTTAGATATTAATATTACTAACCCACAAGTGTACGACACAAGAACAATAACAGTCTAACACAACATATAATAGCCATAACGACGCTATCACATCGTGAAAATGCAACTATAAGACACCGCTCTTACAGGTGCGCGGCATTCAAGGAAACCAATGGAAGAATCACCATACAGGCCATCAACCATAATCCAGGGCTATTGATTGAGAAACTAAACCCTTTGGCAAACTCCAGCACATCATGGAAAACAATATAACACATAAATCTTGAAGCATTTTTCTCTAGATGGAACAAGCTGTTAATGGGCTTGGATATATTAAAAACATTCTGCAAGCAAATAAACACAGCATGCCGGTACGACCAACAGCTGGCTAAAATACGTCAGCAAATTGAAGAGACAGCGAAGAACGCTGACAAAGTAAAAGAGCTACTGCAAGGTCACAAAACAATACAGAAACCGATAATCAAAAGAGCCTGGTTCTCAGCGATAGGAAAAATTAGTCGCATCATATTCGGAACCCTAGATGAGGAAGCCGGAGACGAAATCCAGCAACTAATCAGCATAACAGCCAACGGTACGAGGCAACTAGCTAAATAACTAGCAAACCAGACCGAACTCGTACATACAGAATTCGGCGTTCTGCATGAAAAAGCCAACGAACTAGACAAGGCCATGGACGAGCTGATAGCCGATCAAGCAATCCTACGGAAACAGGAGGAAATCGAGGAAGCCTTAAACTTACTGGAAGACAACGTAATACAATACGAACTAGATACGGAAATCCTTACGGACTGTACTTTTTGCAACCCAAGGAATTGTACACCCACGCTTCGTCACACCAAAACAAATATAGAATTCAGAAGCCCTCGCTAAAGAATCGGTAGCTGACTCGCGATTTCCATCCACGGAAGCAGACATGCCCATAACGGAATTAATTAAAATATCCAACGTCTCAATACTGTTCCAAGACATGCATTTAGTGTACTATATAGGAATACCATTGCTAAACTACGGCGATTACGACCTATATAAAGCATCTTCCCTACCGATCAAACAAAAATCACTGAACACATCAGACACGTTTACCTACATTTGGCCAGAAACAGAATATTTTGCTCTAGACCAGGGATCGAATGCCTATATCCCTATCTCCTTGGATGCACTAAACAAGTGCAAGAAACTTAATAAACTATACATATGTCGGAACACAGAGCCAGTTCACGAAATTAACGACCGCACGAGCTGCGAAATTCAGATCAGTACCGGCAAAACTCCCATAAACTCATCAGAATGTAAAATAAAAGTCATGAAATCAAGGGACACATTCTGGATACGTACAAGCACTCCAAACACTTGGGTATTCTCTACAAATAATAAAGAGAAGCTGTTCTCTAGCTGCAACCGACTGACAGATAACACGATAGACATTGACGGCGTAGGCATATTGCGCCTACCGTATGGCTGCACCGCACACACGAACACAGTATGACTCATAGCGTCCGCGAAGTAGGCGTTAACTATTCGACGATACTATTTAACGAAACGGAATTGGATATAGGCTCGTGGATAAACAGAACGGACGACACATCGTTAGCCTTTATCAAGACTCGCTAGAGAAAGAAGGGACAGCAAAACCCTCAAACCTTAGGAGGGATATGTTCTCGCGTTCGCTAAAAATGGGGAAGGATTTTCGCGATATCATTGACAAGCCAAAAAGGCTAGGCGAATATAAAGATATCTACGGAAGATTCTCGTCCCTCCAGTCAACAGTGACTTACTCAGGAACTGGCATACTCGCGTTCGTCATAATAGTAGTAATCATATGGAAAGTTCTCACTAAAAGGGGGGCCCCGCTACTAAACCGCGATAGATTGATTTCAGGACACAACATCCATACGCAGCTCGGCACAGAGCGCCCACAGATGTATGACACCAGACAACCGGAGATGGCAAACCAGGGCCTTCCATACTACCTGCCGATGCAATCAACAGGCCTCAGCCTCCCGAACCTGCAGCAGCTGGCCGCAGCCAATGGGATGCTTCTTCAGCCAGCCCTGATGCCAAGGGACTCAAGGCTGAACCCACAAACGATTGGCGCCAAGAACAACGAAGAATCAAGACACAGTATAAGATTAAGCGAGAGCATATTTTAAGAAACTGAAATGAAAGAGAGATTCGCTAGGTACTTATATTGTATAATAGGATTACGCAAACATAGCCAACGGCTCACTACACTACACAAATTTATATAACAATTACACTTTAGAGAAACAAAAAAATTGTTAACCGCTCGATCAATCTTAGCAAAATTAGGTGACCGGATAAAATCGCGTAGTACCTTAGAACTTTAACAAGGCAATTAGGGAAATAGCATGTAAATTCTAGCCTAACCTAGCATATTTTATATGGAACTAGACTCACTTACCTTTATCTTGACTCGGGACTAGGTTATACTATAAGGACTTAGAGTAAAAGGGAATCTATATGAGAAAATCTCAAATTTTTTTTTTAACGTAGAATTTTATTTGCATAGTTTTAATTTGCGGGCGAGGGCGCCCGGTAGGGCACACGTGTATAGCGTTGCTAGTTATAATGCAATCGATGCATAAGTCGCCAAATCCGCGCATAGCAACAGCTCGGACTCACCCCGAAGTCCGTTTCTTTTGACTCAGCATAACCTCCCTTCCACGCTTTCGGATAACCGCGCGAGTAGGAATCACGCAACCCGAGGATTCTATAAAAGGGGGTGCATGCGGACGCTCGCCGCGATTCCGTCACCCACGACCCAGCATTAGACAGGTAGTTTTGACTCGGAGACGACAGATAGGATCGTACACTTAGAGCGTACATTCTCCGAGATCACCTTAAATACGCGTTCTTTCGTTCATACAATCAGTTCATCGTGAATTACGATTAATAAACAGACACATTCACCGATAATCTCTCGTGTTCATTCATTACCCCGGTATTTTCGCAGCAACCGTGAGCTTAACACCTGACGGAGAACAAAACCATCGACCCTTACACGTAACAGTAGATATTTTTTGTATCTAAATCTTTAACATTTTCAAAATTAAACCATGATTTTTATATTTGATTTGCTGTACTAAGGCTAACCTCTTCGATTCATTTCATTTTTATGTCATTTTTATGTTCTATATGTTTATTAAATAAATATGTCCGATATTTTTTTATTCTCAATTTTATACTCGAATCACGAATCTTAACCGTTGCAGTTTATTGCATTCACTATTGTCCCTTGTTCATTGAACGAAGAATATGTTGAAAACGCAGATTTCTTAGTAATATGTCAATATTTCGAGTCTAACTTTTAAGACTGATATATGCCTTGTTATAAACTTTATTATTTATGTTTGAATAACACATTTAAAATAGTTTGCTAGGAATATTATTGTAAATTATTCATTACAAATCACTGATTATTTGTAATACATACCTAACATTACTGAGTGGTCCAAATGTATCATCAACTTGCGAGTCTATTGTTGATCCACGTAGTGAGTCTAATCTATCAATCTTTTTAAATTTTCCTCTACCAGTTTGACTATTAGCTTTAATAAACGATTTCGATGTTCCCAAACTGGAAAAATCATAAAAATTTTATGTATAATATCAATTTGATATATGGATGGTGATATGCAAAAGGATTCGACATAGTATTCGTAATGAAGCCTAACAGAACAAAGTCCCTCGATAATCAAGTGAGATCACAAGTGATTCGCAAGTTACAATCATGCCAAAATCTCAACTGATTCTCAAGTGATTCTGAAGTGATTCTTAAGTGATTTTTAAGTGATTCTCAAGTAACTATCTAGTTGAATTGCGAGTAAAAAGTATTTAAGTCCTCATTATCGTGAATTATGCGTTGCTCATACATGAAAATTTATAATTTTAAGAAGTGAAAATTGAAAAGTTAATGATATGAGAACGCATGTAACTCGTCTAAAGTCATCAGTTAGGTCAAAAAACGAAAACAGCTATAAAACTAAAACCGCTGCCAATTCATTCGCACGTATTTCTTTTATTTTAAGAAATTATGAAGTATTTAACACGCAATTCTAATCGTAAGAAATGTAGATATAACGCAGCTAAATGTGATGAAGTAGCAGTGTTATTTGTAGGTGGAAATCTGGCCAAATACCAGAAGATCGAGATGTATGTATATTGTTGTGATCGAGCCTGAACGTTACGCGATTGGAACACCAAGAATCGTGCATAGCGACCTTAGCAACGAGATCAACGACTTCGCGAATGTTATTTGTTTAAAGTCAGTCTGGTTGTGACAGCTGTTGATAATAGCTGTGTTTTCGTTCCAATAAAGAGTCCGAGTTCAAGAGGGATTTTCTATAAATAACGTGTTGTTATTTTTTAATACCCGAAACTGATTATAACAATATATTCAAAACATAGAGCACCTAGTAATATACCGTTACACATTAGTATACATGTAGATTCTATGTCATATCTACTTATGTACCTAATGGAGGTTTTAGATGGATGCCCAATGTTGCATCGAAAAAAAAGAGGTTGATCGCGCAGAATGCGGTGGGGTTTGGAGTCCGTCGTTTCGAAGAGTCTGCCTTGCGAGGAAAGCGGTCGTCGCAACGAAGCAAGCGGAGCGGAGAGGGGGGAGCTTGCAGCTCTCACTCATAGCTCTCTTAATGTGAACGCAATGAACACAATTCGTTGTAAGCTAGAAAGAATAAACACGCTAATTTGAAACTTTCACATTTAACTATCGTGTAAAGAGTTTTATAAGGCGCTCTTGATTCGCGGAGAGTAGGTAGGCAATGTTCGCCGAACACTCGATTAATCCTCTTTCGAACTGTGCAGGTTTCAACACATTTGTATTTGAAGCTTGTATACCGACAAAACACCCAATATGAAAAATAAAAATAACAAAAACAATATTTCAATGCTACAATTTTATTGTCATAAATTCAGCATCAGAACAATACATTGTTGATGCTTTGGTAAAAGTTGAAACTTAACGATTATTTTTTTTTAATAAAACTCAACACTAATTAATAATAGATTTATTTAAACCTGTCATGGATCAATTAAAAGATAAAAGTAACAATGACAACGTAAAAATTGGAAAAATGGTTATATCACCTTCAACATTTTCAGGAAGTCCACGATCGTCACAACAAACCTTTTTAGATTCAATGACAGTAGTTCAAAAGTATGGTAAATTAGATATTTTCATGGCCTGGCTGCCGGTGCGAATAGACCTAGTCATCTTGTACATAGTTTAATATAATCTAGTCACAATCAGCACTCAGTATTATATTTATTTTCTGTACCCTGTCTGTTCGTCCTTTCCTACCTTATCTCCTATTAGGGAGATAAGGTAGGGAATAGGGATCTCAATCTCTAAATGCTTATGTAATTGAGTTTCAGAAAAGCGGTTTACCACATACGCACTTATTGACGTTTATTTGTAAAAATCATAAACTAAACAATGCAGATGATGTTGATAAACGTATAAGTACAGAAATACATGATAAAATGAAATACCCAAGGTTACGTAATATGTTGAAGCAAACAATGTTACATGGTTCTTATGGTAAAAATAACTTAAATTCACCACGTATAAATAGCAAAACAAAAAAATGTACCAAAAACTTTCTGAAGTAGTTAAATTAGCAAACTACTTTTAAAAATACTGGATATCCCTTTTATCGATATAGTAACAATGAAAAACAAATTCGTTTCAATAAAAACAATATAGTTAATAATCGATTTGTAGTTCCATACAAACTGTATTTATTGTTGAAAATTGATTGTCATATTGATGTTAAAGTATGTTTAACTATTCAATGTGTCAAATATTTATTTAAATATTGTTATTAGGGGCATGATTATGCATTTATGAAAATGAGTCAAGGTAATAATGAAAACAAATGTAAAGAAGAAAATTTCATTTATAATGAAATAAAACAATATTAAAATATACAAGATTTGTAAGCCTTCCAAAAGCAATGTATAGTCTACTATAATATGCAATGTATGTATTATCACATGTAATTTATTAGCTTTACACTAGCCAGATCTTGCGGAACATAACTGCTGTTTGAACTGCTGGTAAACTACTACTTGAATTACTGGAAAAACTACTGCGCAACCACTAGTTGGACTACTTATTTTCCGTAGTTTTGTCTGCGGTAATTTCGCAACTACTAGAGAACTACTGAGTATTTTGTTGTTTGTTAGGACTACTTGTGGACTATTGCTCAACTACTAGAAAACTGCAGTATATTTATTTATTATTTTTGGACTGCTTATAAACTGTTGCTCAACTACTGGAAAACTACACGGTGTTTTTTATCTGTTCAGACTGCTCTTAGACTATGGCTCAACTACTGGAAAACTACAGGATATTTTTTCATTTGTTTGTTTATGAAGCAAACAAAAAACTAATACGCGCTTAATATCTACGTTTTACTGAATATACAATATTGTATAGTTCAGAAATATTATTGTATTATGTTAGAAATTCAATTATAATCAGAAATAAAATGGAAATGTTGTACATAGATTGTGTTGACACATGTATAGCATCATTTAAATTGGATCTTTGAAAGGACAGGAAATTGTTGTTCACAATAGAATAGATAAGATTTTCATTACAGAATTAACAACTTTATTCTGTTTGAATGTTTTTTTTTAACATGAAATAAACTTTATTAATGCTTATGAATATTTTTTAAACAAACTTTCTTAATTATAGTTATAATATAATTATTTCAGTCGATTTCTATTGCTTTGCGAGCTTCTTTCGAGTTTTGGCTGCGTTGTTGCATTTGCAACGTACGCTTGCATTGAAGAGTGATACGTTATCCTTTGTGTTTCCAAAACGACTCAGCACATGACCTGTAAAAAATGTAGAATTTTATATTATATAAATTAACCATAACTGCGTATGCATTTGTATGTGTGCGTATATACTGAGAAAAATAGAGTTCATTTTAGTAGTATAACATTTTCTAAAATTTAATAAGACAGAATAACATATATGGGGGTTTTTGGGGTCGCTGATCACGATCCTGGTATCAGAATTGCAAATTTCAAGATGGCGGATCCAACATGGCCGTCATTTCTAGCCAAATTCGTTGTTTTTTATTCAATCGGCCATAGGCTACTTGTATAGGGGTTTTTGGGATCGCTGATCATGATCCTGATGTCAAAATTGAAAAATACAAGGTGGCAGATCCAATATGGTAGACATTTTTAGCTGAGTTCTTTTTTTCGAATCGAATTGGCATGAGTTTTATTTGCGGGAGTTTGTGAGGACGCTAATCACGTACCTAACATAGCAAATATGAACTACCTACATGCATCTCTAAATCATGCTTGCGTATCTGAAATATTATGTTTTCATAACTCTATGATTGATATCGGGTCTACGTACACTTGTTACGTGTGGATACACGTCACGGGTGTCTAATTACTATAAGAGAGCGAGTGGAAGAGTGCAATGCGGTGGCGGCAGTGGCTCGACGACAGAGCGTTTGCCTTGCATGCCAGAGGATCTCGGTTCCAGCCCGGGGTCCGTCACTTTTTCGTTGCACTCTTCACTCGTAACACACTAACATAATACGTAAAGTGTAAAAATTTAGAAACTTAAAAGTACAAAAAAAAAAAAATTAAATAAAGATTCTCTATGTTCGCTAATCTCCACGTGGTGAGAATCGGAGACGTTGATTGATAAACGGCAAAAAAGGCAACAAATTTGGAAGTCCCATAAAAAAAAACATGAATATTGTTAGAACTGGCCGCCAAATAGCTCTGCCCTCTTCAATTCAGTAAATCTGACGCCATGACCGTGATCAGCGACCCCAAAAACCCCTATACAAGTAGCCCATGGCCAATTAAATAAGAAACAACAAATTTGGCTAGAAATGACCACCATATTGGATCCGCCATCTTCAAATTTGTGAATCTGATAGCAGGATCTTGATCAGCAACCCCAAAAATCCCCATATATGTTATTCTGTCTTCAAAAATATGAAATAGAATTTGTTAAGACTAAAATTCATAAATCGAAAAAAATAATCCTTTCAGGCGCCATTTTCATATCGGCATCTTGGAAAAAAAAATTTTTCTAAGCATGATCTTATTCCTTTGCTATTGGGATCACTTTTTCAATAAGTTTCGAGGTAATAACATGTTTTCTTCTCCAAAATATGCATAAATAAAAAATTTATTAAATATGGTGTTTTTTATAATTTTCTTTAAAAAGTAAGGTTAAATGTCAATTTTTTTTTAATTTCTCGGCGGGATTCGATAGAGCAAGCTCAAAAATATAAGAAATGATACCTTGTAAATTCAAATATTTATTTTTAAAAAGCAGTAAACAATCAAAATCAACGTCAAAGATCAGTTCATTTGGGCCTTAATGGGTTAAGCATAGATCGAACCCCGATCCTCAACTTTAGAATTCGCATTATCTTACTGATTGAGCTATTTATATACACTCGTTAAATTCTATTCAATTTATATCTAAAAGTAAATAAGAACCAGAGATAAACAGAAGAGAGAAGGAAAAACAGGTAATAAACCAAAATAAGGGAAAAAGAGAGAAAAAAGGGTACAAAGGGGAGAAGTGAACATCAGAAAGAGGTTAGGGAGAGTAGAGACTGATAGAGATGGAGGAGAAGAAAGCGGCACGGCTGCGGACCACAAACCATAGTAGTGACCAGATAGTAGAGGTACTAGGGATAAAGTGAAATGACAGAAACAAAAAGAAACAGGAATTTAAAGCCCTGCGAGAATTTGGACAGGTACGGGGACGAGAGGATACAAGGGGAAGTAGTGACAGCATATCAAGAGGGGGTAAGGAAGAAAAGGAAGCAGCGGAGG
Source organism: Trichomalopsis sarcophagae (assembly GCA_024372645.1). NCBI lineage: Eukaryota > Metazoa > Arthropoda > Insecta > Hymenoptera > Pteromalidae > Trichomalopsis > Trichomalopsis sarcophagae. The sequence continues at coordinate 26,346 of QLSS01000002.1, forward strand.
GGCGAGGGCGCAAAAACAGCTGATCCTAACGGAGAGTTTTAAGAAGAGAGAGAGAGAGAGAGAGAGAGAGAGAGAGAGAGAGAGA
>QLSS01000002.1:26530-62743 GCA_024372645.1 Trichomalopsis sarcophagae
GAGAGAGAGAGAGAGAGAGAGAGAGAGAGAGAGAGAGAGAGTTGTGAGAAAGTGTTGTGAGAAAGTCGTGTGGGAATCGTGTGTGAGCGAGAGACGCGAGAGAAGTTCGTAGGAGAAAACGCAAGTTGACCGAGAGAAAAGCCGCGGAGAAGCGAGAGAATTTGGGATACGCTCAGAGCTGATTCTGATAAGACAGGGCCGCTTTATGTCGCGCGAGAGAGAGGAAGGAGAGCGAGCGATCGAACGGTGCGCTGCCTTATCGACTTCGTCAGGCCATGTCGAGCCGAGCGGGCGAGCGAGAGTATCGAGTGTACGTGAGTGCGAGAGAGATAGAGCGAGTGTAGAGAGTCGGGAATTGCGCTTTGTCACGCGAAGAGCGAGTTGTAAAATTAGAGAGAGAGAGAATAAAGAGAGAGTATAATCGAACTTTGAGTATATACATTCCAATCATCCTCGAGTAACCCGACTCGTGGAGATCTAGCGGGACTTCCTCCGAGATCGAAAGAAGAAATTGAAAGTGTTTTAAATAAAATAATAGTGTCGCGGGTTCGAGGCCGAGGATTCGACAGAGCAAGTTCGCTCCTCGGCTTTTGCCACGTCATACGTAAATAATGAGAACTACAGCGCGAGATGGAGTCATGCACAGTCAGTAAAGTTCCCTCTGACAGCGCCTTAACAGGTCCAAAAAATACCAAAATCGTGCATATGTTACAAAATAGTATATTAGGCTCCTAGGGAATAAAGTAAGCTATGAATCGTTAAATATTTTCCAAAGAGATATTTTCTACCATATATTTTTAAATTTTTCCCTCTTGAGGTTAGGAATTCACGCATACGTAAAGATCTCGCACGAAAATGATTTTCACTCCCGCTCAGCTCAGGCGACAAAACTCACACTCGTGTGGAATCAACTTTTGCGCACTTGTATCGAAATATACTATTTCACACAAATCGATCAGTGTTTCTCTTTTTTTCTCAACAAGATTTTGAAATGGAGTGTAGAAGGGACTTAAAAATGTTGTTTATAATGTACTTTTGACCGCATCTAATCTCTCAGGATCAAGAGCTGGTTTCACTGGGATGGTTAGGTTGAAATTGCTCTGTTTATACGATTTGGAACTAGTAGCTAGGACCTCCTCAGTGAAAACTACTGATAATAAATCAGTGGTAAAGCTTGACACGCTATGTGTTGAACAATCACGAAGCTTCCTTTTCGAGACAAATATATTGGAATCTCCAAGTCTTACAGACTTCGTCTTCTGTAACAAAATAATTTTGTATAACGCGTGCATAAAAAAAGATCATTTTCTGCGCCTATAAAATATAACGCAAATAAAGTTTTTCGAGCGTCGAAAATCAAGTAAAATGTTTATAAAATCTGATATTGTGATCAAACATAGAAAAAGCCAATGATCATCCTTAGTTGCACAATGTATTATATTATGTATGTACACTCGACAGTAACATAATCATGTGGAACGTTTTTGAAATGCTCTAATTAGAGTTCTCGATTTACAAAAACTAACCAATCGCAGGTTGCGTTATTTCAAAAACATTTTCACAGGAATATGTTACCGACGAGTGTATATAGTGGAGATGCGCCCAAAATAAGATGTTGCCCTGCACGGGATGCCATCAGTTCCCAGCTTCTGGGGCGAGATTGCGACACTTGCGCCCGGAAGATTAAGGTTTTAGCGTTTTGAAAGTCATACTTCGAGGCCGTGGTGATCGAGCGAGAGGGAAAAAGTGTAATGGAAAGTATTGTTTTCCCCATTATTGGAGCTGTCAAAAGATAATTTCCGTTTCTTGGCAAATCGATATTAGGCAAGTTCAACGACTCTTTCCTCCATAGATGTTTATTTTGAAGTTTAAACTTTTGAAAAATTCCGGAATTATACGCTATATCTTACTTTATCCCACTGTATAACCAGAAGGCGTAATCGAACTTTTTTCCCAAGAATATGGAACGTGTTTTAGTTCATCATGCTGCATTTGTTTGATTTGATGTAAGGCTTTCAAACGCTTAAAATAGTCAAAAAAAGCTTTGTAAAACCCGTAAATGCTTTGAGGAAAATTAGAAGAGAAACTGCGATCAATTTCGGTGCATTTTGGAAATATTTATAAAATTGACGGCAAACGAGGATAAAATGGCTTAAACAAAATTTCTTTGCTTAAAGCAAACAATTTTAATGTTTTTAAGACGTTCAGAATCCATACGTGTTGTAATTACCGTAAATATCAACGGCGTCCCATACTGGGCAACACTTTTTCGATATCCCAAAAATTAGCTTTTACGGTTCGGCTTTTCATATGGTTATTTCGCAAAATTAATGGTATCTCCGTATAGAACATCGAAGTCTCCTATAACAGCAAGCAAATCTTTCAGTTTGAGCAACTTTCACGGCCCTAATCGAAAGCTATAGCAAAATTAGCTAAGTAGTTCCATACTGGGCGCATCTCGCCTATTGGCTCTTTAACGTTGTTATCAAATTCGGTAAAATAAACACGCCTTTTATTGTCATTATCTAAGCAGTTTACGAATTTGCCTTGGATGAGATAGTACCTTGGTGAAAAACATCGATTAAAAATCATACGTAACCAAATATATTTGAATGTTGAATCATAATACTAATTTCGACATGTCAATCTTAAGACTTCAAAATTCTTATTATATACAAACGGGCCAATCTAACATCTACATACCCCATAACCTTAAAATTGTTATGCTCTAATAGGCCAAACTGTAACCTAAAACTCCTATAACCTCAAAACTCTTATACATAGACATGCCAATTTAAAATCAACCCTGGCGAGAAAAATCACGTGATTTATCACACGATCAATAATGTGATCAGCCACTTGATTTCTCACGTGATTTTTCACGTGATTATTTGGCGTGATATCTCACGTGAAAGTCACGTTAAAAATGGCGTCAGAAATCACTCATAAAATTGAAGTATTTCTTTTAATTAAAATAAATGATTTTATTTTTATTAAACAATTTTGTAAAATTGATTTCTTGATAATCCAAATAAATTGACCGCACAAAATTTTTAAAAAAATGTAGACCTAACCAAGGATCGAACCCTGGTCCTCTACTTCCCAATCCATTATCTTACTTTCTAAGCCATTTGTGCTGTTGTAAGTATTAAAATTCTATACTGTTTTTACCTAAAAGTATGTTTGATTTATGACTTTGTACAGTTTACACGTATACTTCAAGATAAAAATTGAGAAGATTTAAAATATTTTTGAAGTTAAGTTTTATTATCTAAATTTGATATTAACATTATATTATTTAGCATAAAAGAATTATGCTAATTTATAAAAATGAAAAAGCAAAATAAACTTATGTTTAATTGTTAAATTAAATTTTATTTTATTAATGAAATTATTTTCCTTATTTTATCAATTAGCAGCAGATAGTCTATACATGTAAACGATAGATTACTGAGATTCATACATGATCTTTGAGTCATCATTAGGACAAGTAAAAATAGCACATGCAGTAAGATAATGGATTATGAAGTTGATGACCGGGGTTCAATCGGTTAGGGCATTTTTTTTATTTTTTTTCCGCTGTCAAAGTTTTGGATTACCAGCAAATCTATTTTTCATAATTGTTTAGAAAAAAAAATTTTTATTTTAATTAAAACAAATTCTATTTTATGAGTAATTTCTGATGTGATTTTGAAGGTGATTCATTCCGTGAGAAATCACGTCAAACAGTCAGGTGATAAATCAAATGACTGTTCACGTGATTGATCGTGTTATAAATCACGTGATTTTTCTCGCCAGGGAACATATTCCATAACCTTAAAACTTGTATATTCACAAGCTACTTAAATCCCATATTTGTCAAATTTACAAATTTCATAATATATCAAAAAGTTATACTTTTAATAGATTGATTGAAATAATACCTTTTTTGAATTCTCTGTTATAAAAAAAAGTATCAATGAATCTGGAGGACTCTAGGTGGCCAGGGTGGCCCATGGTGAGGTTAGGGTTCGCCGAGCACACTTAGATACAAAGGCTATGAAATGCACTGGGAACCTGGTTATCCGTCCCTTAGACTTAAAGATACCTTTTTTGAAATGAGTTTAAGATGAGTGAAGCAGTAAAAACAAAAAAAAAAACTAAGACTGATTCCTAGAACACACTAAAAATTACTTCATGATAAACCACGATATCTTTAAAAAAACTATTAACCATGCAAAGATGAACACACTCTTAAGATAATGTTAATGACTACGATTTACACCTACAAAACAAGCAGTGTTTAATTTATATATAAGGATGTTCTTTGGCGATAGAGCAATAAAAACGAGAAAGCAAACTTTTTAACATACCCTGGTAAAAATAACTTATTAAATCTGATTCGAAAGATAATAGGGTTTAATTAGATTTCTTAATCGGAAATTATCTAATTAAAACCAATTTAATCCATTAAAATCTATTTAATCTGATTATAAATTTTAGTCGGTCTTAATCGGATTTAAACAGTTGTGTTTTTAAATAAAATGTTAATTTGTTGAAAAATACAACTGATTGAATCCGATTAAAAACAACTAAACGTTATAATCAGATTAAATAGATTATAATCGATTAAATTGGTTTTAATTGAATAATTTCAGATTAAGAAATCCAATTAAAACCTATTACCTTTTGAATTGGATTTAATAAGTTATTTTTACCAGGGTAAACTCAAAACATAAGGAAAATTGAAGTAAATTAAAAGAACATGGTATAATTTAAAAAGCTTAAGATTTTTTAATTCCTAAAAATAGATATCATGCAGGCTATGACACTGTTTGTTTTCATCTATGTCATAGATTAAAATAATTATTATTATAAATATAATGAATCACCTGTACGGTTTCAGAATCCTCTCTTGTCTTTGAGGTAGATGGTTTTGCGTCAAATTTTTTTAGAAGTAGATGCCTCCACCAAGTTTGGATTATCGTTTTCCTTGTTAGAAGAAGATGCTGTTACTGAGTCGTGATGATTACTTTTTTTAGAAGCAGATGATGTTGTTTCTGAAGACTTTAGGCTGTTTAAATCATTCTGCATACACTCTAACCTTTCCAGTAAAGCAGCAACTATGGTATCTTTTTCGAAATTTTTTAATGTAGATGGCGATGCAGTGTGAGGATTCTAAAATATAATTTCAAAATATTTTTACAATTATAAGAAGCAATAGAAATAATTGTAGAGAAAATATTAAACTTACTGCAGTCAAATCAACAGTGTCATTATCGACAGTTTCAGTATCATCTTTTCCATCATTACTTTCTTTTTCGTTTTGGTCTTTCTTTTCTTTTTCATCATCATTGTCCTCATGATCATTGTCCTCATAATCATAATCCTCATTATCATTGTCATTAAGTTTTTCTTTGTTTTCGGTCGTATTCCATTCAGTCTTTTCTTTCCCACCATCATTTTCAAAGTCTGAAATTTCATTATCTACAGTCTTTAGGTTGTGTAAAATTCTCTTGACTATCATCAGAGTCATTGTCTTCCTCCTTCAAATTAAAAATGATGCAGGTACTTATTTAAATAATTATCAATTTTAAGTCTTTTTTGAAATTTCGTTTACAGACAGAGCAGCAAGTCCCCTAACCTTAAAAAAATACCACTTTACGAAATCACAGGGGCTCAGAAAAATTCCAGGCAACGACTAATTTCATGTATTTTTTTGCTGCTGAACACGAATCCGGCGGTATATTTTACCGATACCTCGAGCGTTCGCCCCTAACCTCAAAAAACACCCCCAAAATTGCAGTTTCGCGCATTTGAGAGCTTTGTCCTGTGATGGACGCGACGAAAAGTATTGACAGACAGTATTTTCATGTATTTTTTGCTGCTGAATACGAAGATTTGCAATATTACAAGCGGACCAAATTTTCTAAAATCAAACCATTTTTTTATAGTTTGGTGTATTTTTGACATATACATTATCAGTAATATAAAATCATTTAAAAGAATAGAAATAGGCCTGCCCTTATTAAAAAATAATTTTTTAAAGACTCTCTGCGTTTTACAGGGTTAAGACTGTCTTAATGTTTAAGAAGCCCGCATTACGTCTTTTTTATTTTTCTTCTACTATTTATTTTTTTTTTATTTTTGTTACTTTATAAATATTTTATGGCTTATTTTTTTGTTTTTATTTCCATATTATACATTATAGAGGCCGAAGCTCCACAAACTTACTATAACTTATTGGTATTTCTTCATGTTCCTTCTTGAAATTCCTGTACAAAACCTTTACGTCTAATAAAAGTAATCTTTTTGGCACATATGTTACCTCACCACCATCTTTGATTTTCAATATATCTTTCTTATTTGGCATAATGCTACTGTTGATATCGGAGTTATAATATTGCACAACTTCGTTAATAGTACTCTCAGATAAAGACTTTCCCTTTTTTGGTTTAGGAGTTGCTAAAGTACCACATTGATGTCTTAAATCTTTTGCCTGTTTTGCCATTCTCATAGAAACATTAAACTCCTCCATAATATCTCGTAATAACCAACAATCAGGCAATGTTGTTAGAATTGAGACTTTTAATGGATCACTTTTTGAAATAGAATTAAACTTTTCTTTCAGTCCATCCATTAATTTTTCTAATTTAGCTTCTCTTGATAAACTATTTTTTTTAGATGTCTGAGATCCTTCATAATTTTCTGCAGGTCCTGAGATTTCTTTATCTATAGAAACGTTAGATGAATTTGAGGAATCTATATAGCTCTCTTTTCGACACATTATGCAAATCATAGCTTTCTCAGGAATATCTGTATGCTTAGATAAGAATGAAGTTGATACCAGGCGTAGCATTTTTCCTTTGTGCCCTACTTTATTGAGGAGATTACAACATCTATCTAAACGAATTTTTTTTCGTAGGCGGTGACATTATTGTTGCTTCAATATTATAATAAAAAACAATAACTCAATTTAGCACCGTATATCAATATTGGTGAAAATATTATAGAATGTATTTTTACCTTTATCCGTTTGATTATATGAAATTTTAAAATAATAACAAATAACTAGCTTTATAACACAAACTCTGACTTCTGCGAACGTAATTGAAAAAAAAAATTAAATTCGTTTTTTACTGTATTAGGTTTATGAATGTCGTGGATGATATTAAATATTTGTGCAAAACAATGCTAGTAGTAATCAGCGTTGCTACATTATGAGTCTTCTAATTTAGTAATAATTTACATTAATTAAAAAAAAAAAAAAATTACATATCTTACTAGAGTTTATTAGCTTTTTAAAAAACTTACTAACATATAGTAAGAATTATAAATACCGATAAATCTAAATTATTGTAAGTAAATATTTTTTTAAATTCATTAGAACTTATTAGCTTTTTTGGAGATCACGCATTCATTTATTTTTGTGCCAGAATATATAGAAAATTTAATAAAAGCTAAAAAATGCTAATAAAAGCTATAATTTATTATTAAACGTTTTTAGAGTCCAAAATCTACATATTATAAACTAATCATAAAAGTTATTAGCTTTTATTAGCTTTTTTTAGATAAATAAATTTCCGCCTGGGTACCTATAAATTGCATAAACCTTTCCTTATCTTAATTAAAGAATTGTAAACAATTTCACTAATATTAATTTACACAAATACGAATAGTTCAAATGTATTTTTTACAACACAAAACACTGCTGTAAGTTATATTTATTATTGCCAAGTTTTAATAAAAAATAAAAATTTCTTACAGCACGATAAATAATATTTTTAAATAATTAATACACGCTGTATGTAGACATCATACAAAATTAAAGAGCTTAGATTAAATAATTTTTCTATTAAATTGTAACATATAAAATCTGTATTGATGAGAGATTTTTTGAACCTTACTTGTTTTTAAAGCTTTCTGCTACTATGATCAATATGCAATAAGAACTAAAAGTATATACACAATCAAAACATTTATTTGCCAAAATAGTCTTCAAAACTTATTTATTTTCTTAAGGTCTAATTAAAAAATATTTATTGACAATAGTTTATTTTCATAAAAACTGACTAAAAAATATTTTTATACATACGCGGGTATTTTGATTTAGATGGTATGGGAAAGTGTTTATACCACGTTGTAATAATTAATAAATTTGTGGTTGAAATTCAAACTAAGAATAAAAGTATATGAAATCGAGAGAATCTATAAGTTATTATTACATAATAAAGAAAATTCTTAGTTACTCTCAAGATTTTAAGTGATTTTCATATATTTTTAATTTTCTTTGAAAATTTCAGAAGGTTTCAATAATTCTTTTTTTTTCTCCGATAACTTTTTACAAATAATACAATTTTATTAATATTACTGTAATACAAAATAATAAGGAAATTCATCTATAAAAAAAAGTTTAAAAATAAAAATACTGTAGTTGTATGCTCCTAGTCAGAAGAAGAAAGGGTTAAATGATAAGTCTCTTTTGTTGTATTATCACAGATATCTAGTGTTTTACAATTACTTTCATTTGCCGTATCTTGATTCGTTTCAAGAACGTCTTCTTTTAATCCTCTCTGAAGTCTTTTTTTGTGGGCTTCATATAATTGAGCAGCAAACTTCATATCTATAAGCAATTTAAGTACAAATTTCTATATTATAAATTTATTTACACACACATATATATAATATGTTTAAAACTATGATAAATTTCACCTGTTTCAGCACGCTTAAAATCTGTTTGTGTTAGATATAATGTAAATTTATCAGTTCCATCATCAAATTTCATGGGCATAACTGCCTTAGCGATGCGTACATTAGTACTTTGGCTACTTTTTTTATTTGATCTTCTATTATTTTACCCATTTGCGTTACTAGCTTTTGTTTATAATCAGCATCTAAGAAAACATTAATATACTTTGCATACAGACTATAAAGTTTAGTTTCACACGTTCCATTAATCCGGCATAAATACAATTATTACAAGCATCTTCATAATTTGAAATGAAAAGCAAATCATACATAACATTTTATTGGATAACGTAAGGACACCACTTACCTTGACTTGCGAAGGAACTACTCTACGAAGAAACTTACATTTCTTTTTGTAACCGGATCAAATCCTGATAATTTTACTTTATTACTGTCGCACTCCTCCAGTAATCCCGCTGTTGAATGTTTTTGTTTTTGTAACCTATAGCGAACTGTTCTCTAACCTCTTGTCGGCACAACAAATTATGCCAACTTGACGCACCGCGCAGTCGTTAATGCGGACTCGCCTTTACTCTCACGAAGCGTCTGCTCCCGATCACCGCGCATCATCACCGCGCAAAAACATCAGTGCGCATGCTCTGTAAATTTACGGACGGTAGGTGGAACACACCCCCAATCAACCTGCGGTGGGCGTTGGCGGGAATTTCTGAAATTCAAAGTTTCAATTAACGGTGTGTGTATATCCCGCCGCCTGTCGGCCAAAACATTGCCACTGGACGATGACGTTATATCGTATGTCAAATCGTATGTATTGTCCCAGTAGTACATAACAATAAATAATTTAATAAAAAAAAAATTTTAGCGTTGGTAAGACTTAAACCCGGATCCTTTGGATTGGTAGCTGCCCAAAATTCCACTAGGGAATGCTTTGGTACACTTTGGCACACTTTGGCATACTTTAGCATACTTTGCTTACAAAAGCCATTTCCACTAGTGTAGGATGGAGAAGTAAGAGAATAACTGTGGGATGGCGCCACTTCGCGGTCGCTTGAAATCCACTACGGGGAATTCTCCGAACGGTCAGAGAAGGGATAGGAAGCGAGCTAGCGTGTTCGGATTTTTTTGAGAAGCGAGTGCGTGCGAGCCAGTCGACACCCGACAAGCGACAAGAAACGAAGGCTATCCCAAACTCAAAGCATCTGGGAACTTTGTAAACGACGAGAGATTCAACCCATCCGTAATCATACAGGTACATTATAGTTAACTGTGACGGGTATTTACAGTTTCATCTATTCAACATTCATTCGTATAACGATAGAACTCCAAAGTTCTAATTCAAAAAACCACATACACTTCACGAACCAAGGCGGGATCTCAAAGATCTTCGGCCGTAAATTCCTGGCGTGGTTCGGAGCCTCGACCAGTGATTGATTAATAGTTTTTTTCTCTCAAATGTTTAAGGGTCGTTTACGCGATAATCATTGGTAAGATCAAGTTACATTTATTTCTTTCTGCGCTTTTCAAAAGTAGGGTTTTGAATGTTTGTATCTTCAAGAAAGGGGAGAATAAATTTTGTATTTTCTAAGTTATAATCAATGTGTTTCTTAAAAGCCTATTTATTTACATCACTTCCTTATTTTCTGTTATATAAAACGTTTGTTATTCATTAAATTTTAACGTTGCTTTTTAGACAATAGTCGACTCTGGATAATTACATTGTTCTGAGTCATGTTTTTATCTAAACAGAGAAATTAATAATATTTGGAATTTCCTAGGTTATGAATTTCAATAAAAAGCCTGGGGTCGCGACGAAACAACTAGGAAGTCTAAGTTTTAATACAATTTTTAGGTTGTCCGATCTGTTGAAAACATCAAGGTTGATATGAAGGTTGATATCAACCTTGATGCAACCTTAATTCAACCTTGATATCAACCTTGATTCTACCTTGATCAGAATTAGTAACAAACGTAGATTGCGTGCTCATAGGCTCGACGTTAATAATGCATCAATAAAAACATCCGTTGTTAAAATTTATAATCCTATACGAGCAACAAATTAAAATCGCAAATTCAAAATGGCCGATCCAAAATGGCTGACTATTGCACGTGTTTCCCATTATATGGCTCTAAACATTGGTTTCTCGTCGGATTTTGACTACCTCTAAACCAAAATTGAGATCCCAAATTTAAAATGTCCCATCATTGCACACGTGTTCTTCCTTTATATTGCTATAAAAATTGCTTTCTTGTCGGATTCTGACTACCGCTGAACCTAAATTTAGGATTGCAATTTTTAATTTTGAGGTTAGGAATCCGTTTTTCGTTAGTATCTCGTTAAGGAATTGGAGTCACGAATATTGATTTCCTGGTAGATGGTTATACTCAGATTTTCAATTTTAAGTTTAGGAAGTCCTTTTCACGAACAACGGACAAAATTTCCGCCCTATACATGGGGTTCCAAATAATGATTTCCTAGTGGAGTGATATAATCAGATTATAAATTCCTAACCTTAAAATTTAAAATCTGATTATACCATCCCACGAGGTGGTCGATACCCGAGACCCCAGTATAGGGCGTAAATTTCGTTCGTTTTACACGTTAAGCTTTCCTTAACGAGATACTGACGAAAAACAAATTCCTAACCTCAAAATTGAAAATTTGACTATACCACTCCACCCTTGAAAAAATCATCACCTATAGTTTGCCATCGCTTCCCCTACTCTTCTAGGTTTGGCCAACGTTTTCAGTTTCGGTTGGTGAAAATTCCTGTTATTTTTCTTATGGTTTTTTAATCATGGTTTGATGTGATGAGATTTTTAAAAAAGTAAAAAACTTCATTTACAACACAAATAACGCATTCACGATGCTATACTATCGATTTAACAATTAACCCACTTTACAGCGTGAAATTAGTAAACTGAACAATTGTGTGTAGGTAAGAATTTTGGGTTAAGAGCGCATGTGGCTTGAGAGCGGGTTCGAGCACGGCACTCATGTCGCACATGCGCGCTACGCCAGCTGCAGAGGTACGCTCATACAAGACTCGTACTTGTATACATGTGGGGTCCCCTTCTACCATCAGCAGATGTGGCCCGACGCGCCACCTAACGGAGCACCACGACGTGGCGAGAGCAATGTGAGCTTATCAGCTCAGTTGCTTGCGACAATCAGTCCCGGCCTGGCCCCTGGTGCGGACAGGCCCTTATAGTGTATACTAGTCTATTTGTGCAGTTTATAATATAATCTTAGTCTTAATCAATATCCAGCTTTGTCATTTCTCATGACCCGGTCTGTCCCCCTTTCCCTACCGTAGCTCCTATCTGGGAGTGTAGAAGAAGAGATCCCTCACTCTTTAAATACATACTACAGCGATCTATTTTCACCAGCAGTTTCTCCAACGGACTCCGGCGCCGAACAACGCTTCGCCTATTTTTCAGTATCCATACTGAGCAAATTTCCCAAAGCGGAGTAGCGTTTTCAAGGGCATATAGGCGGGCCGGATCCAGGCCGAGGCATCCACCACTCCGCATCAGACTGCGTCTCCTCTCCAACGATCAGCCCAACATCACTCTCTGGAGCAGCAGACACAGCATCGCCATCTCTAGCGGACTCTTCGGGTTCACCATCATCGTCTACAGAAGAGCGACGATTCGCTCTCCTCGCTCTACACTAAACGCTCTCCGCTCCACGCCGAATGTTCTCCGTTTCTCACGGGACATTTTCTGCTGTGCTCACGAAGCACTTTCTCAAGATCTTTCGGAATCTTGTCCCCCCCCCCCCCCGTTCGTCATAACTAGGTAGTGTAGCCTTCACCAGATTGGGTAGCCCTCCCTCGTCCAGACTCGCTTCAAGAGTCAACATAAAGAGGTCCGAGCAGTATCCGCTCTCTAAGCAACGAGAAAGCCACAGCGAGGAGCATCAGCAGGCCTCTCTTGCCTGCCTGCTTGCTTCACCTGAAGGTAGGCCTTTCTCATCTGCTCTGCTCCGCAGGGAGCAAGTACACACGCCATCAAGTTGGTGTGTGCCGCGACGGACAGGCGCACCATCTCTTTGCCCGACGATACCGCTCCCTGGACAGCGGCGTACACCAACCCCGAGCACAATCGCATGCGCACGACTCCCTTTCCTTGCCTTGAGCAGGAAGGATTAAGCGGGTCTTGGTTCGGCGCTCTGCCGATCTCACCCCGGCTCCCAGCAACCCCAACAGGCCCGCTTATATCAACTTCTTTCCCAAATGCAAAATACGACATTTTGACATACCCAGTTTAAAGTCCATACTTGTTCATTGCCAACGGGGAAAGAAGTGCAGCGTAACGCGCTGTCTGTGCTAGCGCCATACACGAATACGTAAGGGGCTAAGAGACTACAGTGAGTTCTGGGAGTGAATGCAACGCTTTTTTACAGACTCGGTGGTGAAACAGTACTAACTGCCTTATTGCGAAATCTCACGTGACATCTCATGTAAGACCTCAAGTGAAATTTCACGCCAAATTTTAATGTAAACAATTTGTTGTTTTGTACGCTTCTTAAACCATTATTATTCGATTGGTGACATATTTTGAAAAATTCGAACTTGAAATTTTTTACAGATTTCAACTTCAGAAAATAAAGTCCATTTTTTAAAAAATTTTCCAGGTTGAAATTTTTCGCAAGAAGTCAACAAACGACTAAGAGTGCTTTAAAAGGTGCAAAAAAAAACCTAAAATTGGTTACATGAAATTTTGACGTCAGATTTCACATAAGATTTTGCAATAGGGTTTACACACTGGGGTGTGTAAAAAGAGTACATTACGATACGTGTGACTTAAACGGTTTTTTTCTCGCTACGCTCGGGTGCTAACTGCGCCGTGTAAAACTGAACCATTTAAGTCAAGAGTATCTAATATAATTTAAAATAGTATTTTTAGATATATTTGGACACAAGGTTTCAATATTTTTGTACACAGTATATTTATTTCCTTCCCTATAGAATATTGCCTTTATCAGAATCTTGTATCAGTAATAGTCGAATTTAACAATTGTATGTCCGATAGAAAGACCGAATTAATACAAATATTATTTTGCTGATAAAAAATGTTAAAGTGAAACTCTTCAATAAAACATTAATAATATCTAGAATTTATATCAAAGCGTCTTAACTTTATCATCATGTTAATTTTATCAACACATATATTATCAGACGATATTATTATGTTAAATATATTTTGTTTTAGGTGTTTTTTTGAATTACTTATTTTAAGCTTATCTCTTCGTCACAGTTTTTCAAACGCTGCCTTAGAAGATGTTTTGAAAACCATCGATTGCCATCTTCCACATAATGAGTATAAATCAATTTACCGATTTTTAAAATCATTCAGTGAACCAGACCATAAAGAGTGTTACTATTGTCCTGACTGCCCTGCCAATCTAAATTTTGAAACAGGTATTGACAGAGTTGAATGTGAATTCTGTCAAAAAATATACCTTAAAAGTAGGTTGCATTATGAAGGAACTTTCTTTTATTATTTGCCATTAAAAAATCAATTAATAGAACTGATGCAATCAACTTTCTACTTAAATATTCGTAAAGAATGTGAAGAAAGTGACGTTATTAATGCCGAAGTTTATAAGGACAAGAGCAGAAGAAATATTATTTCTGAAAATGATATTACTATACAGTGAAATATCGATGGTGTATCATTGTTTCGATCATCAAATAGAGGAATAACGCCGGTAATTGTAACTGTAAATGAACTCCCATATCGATTGCGAAAAAACAACGCTCTACTCACTAGCTTATTCTACGGAAGTAAACCACCTATGAACGTATATTTAAAGCCGTTTATTAGTGAACTGAAAGGCTAAGAAAGGTTTTAAATGTGTTCCATACGAATATAAACAAGAAATCACTGTAAAAGTTCATACTATTTTTGCATCAGTAGATTCAATTGCTAGGCTTCAAGTACAAAATAAAACTCAACATAATGGACGATGTGGATGCTCTTATTGTGATTATGAAGGAGAAACAGTAATTGTAGGTAAAGGTTTTTCAAGAATGTACTGTGGGTCGGAAGGTAATCTTAGATCGCACGAACAATATATAAAAGGTGCTAAACTCGCCATAGAAAGTGATGAAATCGTACAAGGCATCAAGGGTCCATCAATTGCATTAAAAATTCCAAACTTTGACATGATTCACGGCTTTCCGCCTGATTATATGCATTTTTGTCTTTTGGGAGTCGGAAAACTTTTTGGAACTGAATGGTTCGATTCCAAAAATAATGATAAAGACTGGTATATGGGTCTAAAGTTAAATGAATTTAACAATTGGTTTTTAGCAATTAAACATACAACCGAAATAACAAGAGTTCCTAGAACTATTACTGATTCAAAAATAAAGGCTAGTAAGTGAAAAAATTTCATACTCTACTATTCGGTTCCATGTTTAAGTGGTTTAATTCCAAAAAAGTATTTAAAACATTGGCTACTTTTTGTATTTAGTATGAATACTTTTTTACAACAAAATATTACTGACGAAATGTTTTTACTTGCTGAAAATGCATTGTATAAATTCGTTAACGGTATTGAACACTTGTATGGCAAAGAATTTATGAAATATATTGTACACTTATTTTTACATATACCAATGTATGTTAAAAAGTATGGTGCTCTTTGGGCTTGGTCTGCATTCCCATATGAACATTTTAATGGGGTCATAAAGCATTTATTTCATGGCACTCAATCAATTTCCTTGCAAATTTGCAGAGCATACAATAAAATTAGAAACATGCGAAATAACTCTTACGTTTTCAGTAGCCCAAATTGCAGCGAACAAGGTAGAAAACAATTTATTTCTATAATGAATCAATGCAAAATGCAGCTTTGCATTTACTATGGACGCCATTTGAGGATATTTGGAATACCAAATGAATTTAAATTATCATTAAATACCAAACTGATTATTGAGCAGCTAGGACAAGAAATTAAAAGTGATGTTTATTTGTATGAACGCTTCATTTACAAGAATTCACTCTTCCATACAACGAAATACAGAAGATTAAAAAAGAGAGATAACTCTACGGTTTTAACTTACAACAATGAACTTATCGTACTTACCGACTTAATAGCTGTTCAAAAACTGCAAACTAATCATGAAAAGTATATTTTACTAGGAACAAAGCTAATGGTTGTAGATGAACAAATCTGTAAAATCGACAACATTTCAACGAACTTATTTTCATTCATCGTGAGAAAACGAGCGAAATTGTCAGTATTAATCTTTCATCCATAATGAAAAAATGCATCATGGTACCTCTAAACACAGATAAGTGGTATGCTGTACCACTTGTAAACAATCTGGAAACGGATTAAGACTACATATTTAATCATAAGAAAATTGTAATTATTATAAAAATGTTGGGTTTGATTGGTCATTTGCAAATAAACTTAGCCTTATATTTTTGACTACCGTTTAAATAATACAAAATTAAATAAAGTTATTGGGATAAACAATCTACGTGTATTCCTTGATTCCAACCTTTCATACGAATAACATCAATTATGTAGTAAGTATATGCACGGTATCAAGAGTTGTAGGTTTCATTACTAGATTTTTGAATGATTCCAAAAACTATCAAATGTAATTAAACTAGTATTTTTCGTTAATAGGTCATACAGTTCCACTTTACACATGTGTAACAAACATATTCTTTGTCGTGAGTACGAATGAGAAAATAATAAAAATATACTGTATAGTTATCCAGTAGTTGAGCACTAGCCTACAAGCAGTCTAAGCGAATAAAAATATGTCCTGTAGTTTTCCAAAAGTTGAACAATAGCCTACAAGCAGTCCGAGCGAATAAAAATATATCCTGTAGTTTTCCAATAGTTGAGCAATAGTCCACAAGCAGTCCTAACAAACAGCAAAATACTCAGTAGTTCTCTAGTAGTTGCGAAATTACTGCAGACAAAACTACAGAAAATAAGTAGTTTACCTAGTGGTTGCGCAGTAGTTTTGCCAGTAGTTCAAGTAGTAGTGTACCAGCAGTTCAAACAGCAGTTATGTTCCGTAAGCGAGATACCTCGCTGGCTAACGCTCGCTCGGTTAAGTTTGCTTTTCTACGGTTAATTGATAGTAATAATAAAATTTTTCTGCAAAAACTATGTCTATAGTGAAAAATGCTTCCCGAGGAATTATGAATTAATCACAATAAGTGAAAAAGTAAAATCCGTGTTTGAAATACAAATGGGGCAAAGTTGCTAACGATAGCACGGATGTCATTAAGAGATTATTATAGAAAACATACGTTCTGAATTACAATATCTTATAAATTTATTTATTAAGTGTGTAGTTTTGATAAAATACCAAGAAACCTTTTTAAACAATAATTTAAAAAAAGATATAATTGCTCAATTATAAATAAGCTTCTATGAATGTTATTCGATGAATTTGATGCAACACTAAATTTTAATAAGACTTAGTTTGTATTATGTGAATACGATTTATTTTTTAATATTATCTGTATTAAAGTACAAATAATTAAGATTATATATTTGCTCGCTAACATATTCGCTCAAATATATTTTGGTTAAGATTTAATTCATTTTTTATCAATTTATAATATAATTAAATTTTATAAATTTAATTCATAATGTACGTATTTCTAATAACATTGCATTAATGACTATTAAAATATTAGATACGGTAAAAACTTTACACATAAATAACTTTATTTGGTACATAAAAGAGCTCAACACAAATATAAATTACACAAAATTTCTTTAAGAGAACATAACCACCTTAAAATTAAAAAAAAAAGTGGTATTTTATTATATTTTTATATTAAACTCAAATTGTTTGAAAAATTGAATAACCAACGATGAAAGCTGAGTAGTACTGTAGAAAGCATCAAACATTTTTTATATGTTAAGATGTATGTTAATAAAAAAGCGAATAGAATCGTTATATGAGGCATATGATCTAATCGCATTTTCTATTGATGTTGCGTAAGAAAATCACTTACTTATAATTTATATGTCTGATCAAAATTACTTTAAAAAAGAAAATACCAGTTGTCTCGTGCATTTCAAGATACAAATGAAATAGAAACTCCATTATACTCATAAGTAAAAATAGCTTGGGTAGTAGGATAGCGGATTACCGGCGGACGCTTCTTTGTGTGGGTCACAACCGCTTAGAAGAAATGCTATGCTCCTGCTTTCTCGCCGCGTCCGCTGGAAACGTTCTCTGTCGCGTCAATGCTCTTCGCAGCAACGCTATAACAGAGGCGGCTAAAGGAGTCTCTGGCTACAGTTGCCAATAGTGGTAGGCAACTGTTCAACAACCACTCACGCACTTATACAAACACTCCCTTTTAGTCACCCGGAGGCACCGCAAGGAGGGAGTCGGGGGCCCTATAAACGGGCACCTCCCATGAATGGGGACCCCTATAGACGGGTATTGTTCCAAGCGGGTGGAGGCACTCTATAAACGAGTTGTCCCGTGAATCAGGTCGCGGTGCTTTCTGGTTTCGACTATAGGGGCACCCTGCAGGTCCCACCGTGGAATGGAGAAAGCATCCAGGAGGGGGTTTTCCCGTGAATGTAAGCGTGCCGACTCTGGAGGGTACAGTTGTTAACACCAGTTTTTGCACTCCTGGGCCGCCAGTAGTTAGAGGGGGTCGGACCCGGCCTAGTCAGTCGGGAGGCTCGCCCTGCACAATGGTAGAGCGCGCAAGCGCCAAATCCTGATCCTAGCAGCGATCCCGATTGACGATCGGATGGGTGCTCGCTGTGGGGAGAGGGGAGGGGGACTTCCGAGGCCACCGGACTCTAGGCACGCTCTTTTCACCGGAATTACTCAAGATCGGATGTGGAGACCAGTTTCTGGTGGGAAACCTGACCATCAACACTTAAAAACATGTAGATAGAAACGGGAGATAAAAAAAAAAAAAAATGAACCAACTACAAACTAAAAAAGCAGATTTCAGAGTACGATCTGCGTCGACCGGCTCGATTGAGCCAAAGGGGTTACCCAGCCCCAGTACTGCTCCAGTGGTTGACCTGGCTGGTGCAGTAGATACTGCAACAGGAACACGCGACCGGACGGGCGACGAGAAAAAGGGAACGCCACTGAGCTGGGAGGCTGCGGAGAGGAAGCTGCATGAGCAGCTTCTGGCTATACGCAGCAACCTGGCTTTGATGAAGGCGAAGACGAAAGTCCAGACAAACGTAAGTCGCGTAATTACAAACGGAATGGAAGATATAGAAGAAGCAGTGGATGTTGCGGAGCAAGAGCTTCGACGTATGAGTCAGCTGCGACAAGCTATGACCTTCGACATACAAAGGACAGAACTGGCGACGCCAGCAAGTAAACGGAAAGCTAGCAGACAGACCCCGAGCCCGGAGGCGGAAAACCCTGCCCAGCAGAGTAATCCGCCGAAGGAAAATTGGACGACGGTGACGAAACACAAAAAGCGTAGGAAGACCGCAGAATCGGAGGCGAACAAGACGGAGACGCAACGGACGAGGACCAGCGAGCCTCAGGGGCGTAAGATGGATCGCTTAAGCCTGAAACCTAGTCGAGGCGCGATCCTCATCAAACCTGAGGCAGGAAAGACGTACGCGGACGTACTGGGTTCCATGCGGAAAAATGTGAACCCGTCGACTTGTAACGTTGACGTTAAAGCCATACGCAAGACAAAATACGGAGCGGTTCTTGTGCAGCTTGAGAAGGATCAGGATCGCCAGACCTTTCTACGAGCTTTACAAGATTCGCTGGGACAGACTGCGACGGTAAAGGAACTTACTTCCAGGGTGACGCTGGATTTTATGGACCTGGACTGCGTCACGACAGCAAGGGACGTCGCGGACGCGATCAACCGCGAACTGGGGACGGAGGGTGAGCGGGCCGTCCATGTCTTTGGAGCGAACAACCGCGGACAGGCCTTGGCCGTCTGCGAGTTTGACGCAAAGGAGGCGGCGGACCTGCTCAAGAAGGGCCGAATTAAAATCGGGTGAGTTAACTGTCGGTTACGACCCAGGCTCCGCGTTCCGAGGTGCTACAAGTGCCTCGGGTACGGACATATAAGAACTGAGTGCACGGGACCCGACAGACGTGACTGCTGCTGGAAGTGCGGCAAACAGGGACATGTGGGAAGGTCGTGCAAAAGCACACTTTCCTGCTTTCTCTGCGCAGGGAGAGCCAACCAAGACCTGGCTCACGTGCCTGGCACGTCCTCGTGTGCTGTATTTAAAGCAGCTCTGACGGAAGGCAGGTCGAGACAGTCGCAATGCATCTGACTGGTCGATACTCCAATGCAACTTGAACAGAAGTAGCGTGGCACACGCGCTGCTTCCTCAAGTTGCGGCGGAAACGGACGCGAACGTGCTCGTGATAAGCGAGCAGTACAGAAACCTTTCGGAACCGTCGTGGATCGCGAGCAGCTCGAACACGGCGGCGGTGTAGGCCCGAGGGATAAACGCGACGCGTATCACAGACAGCGGGTGCGGGGATGACTATGTTTGGGTGAGGATCGGCGCGGTCATTATTGTCAGCGTCTACCTCTCCCCGAACAATAGTTCGCGCGAATACGCCGAAAAGCTGGAAGCCCTGGAAGACGTCGTCAGAGACCTCTCGGGCGACGTGATCGTGGCGGGCGATTTTAACGCGCGGGCGGTCGAGTGGGGGATGCCTAGGACGAACAGAAGGGGGCGACTGATTTTACAGATGGCTGCCCGACTGGGACTGGAAGTAATTAACGAGGGAAACGTGACTACGCACAGACGACCCGGCTTCGGTGATTCCATCCCGGATATCACTTTGGCCACAGACAGTTTGTTGACAAAGCTGCGGGGATGGAAAGTGATCGAGAACTATACGGCCAGCGATCATCAGTACATCACCTTTAGCTTGACTAGTGACACCGTGAAGATGCGAATACGGACACAGAATAGACGAACTACACGTTGGGACACTGGTCGTATAAACAGGGACGAACTGACGAGACAGTTGCAGAACGTGGCGACACCTTCTGTGGATCTGTCTCGGGGACCGACGGACCAAGTCGTGGTCGAGCGTTGTGTGAACGATCTGGAAAAGTATCTGCAGCGCATCTGCGAAGCCACGATGCCACGGAAACGGTACAGACGAGACAAACAACAAGCCTACTGGTGGACCCCAGAGATTGCTGAGATCAGACGAAAGTGCCACCGACTGCGGAGACAGGCACAGCACCAGAAGGACGAACGCGAACGGGAGGCTCTATCGCGGGAATACAAACTTGCGAGAAAGCTTCTCAGACGTACCATCAACGACAGCAAACGACAATGTTGGAGACGACTAGAGGACGAATTAGACTCAGACCCATGTGGGGAGGGCTACAAGATTGTGACTCGCAAACTTGGCGCCTGGAACCCTACAGAGACGAAGGACGGAGACACAATGGAGAGGATCGTAAATGATCTCTTCCCGACTCACCCGGAGAGAACGGATGATACGAACGAGGACACGGCGATAGAATGTCCACCTTTCACGGTGGGAGAGCTTCAGAGCGCTGCAGCCAAGCTGAGGCCTCGGAGGGCTCCAGGACCAGATGGCATCCCGGTGGAGCTACTGCGGATCATCACTGCCGAAAGGCCGGATGCGCTGCTGCAGATCTACAACGGGTGCCTGGTTGCGGGAGCGTTCGGGGGGCCTTGGAAGACTGCGCGGCTGGTCCTCATTCCCAAAGGGAAGGGGGATCCTGCCGCGTCGTCTTCCTATAGGCCTCTCAGCCTCCTGAACACATCGGGAAAGCTGTTCGAACTATTGCTGCGACCGAGACTGTTGCAGGCGGTGCAAGCTGCCGGGGACTTATAGGACAGACAGCACGGTTTTAGACGAGGACGCTCAACGATCGGAGCCATAACGGACGTACTGGAGATCGTGGACAAGACGAACGACGTATGCCACGGAGCCAGACCGCTGGTACTCTTGGCGCTACTCGACGTACGGAACGCTTTCAACTCCGCGAGGTGGACCGACATTCTGGAGGCGTTGGAAACTACCTTCCGAGTGCCGGCCTACCTGGCGCAAGTTGTGAGAAGATATTTACAGGATCGGTACTTGACGTACGAGACAACGGATGGAATGCGACGAAAACGGGTGACGGCAGGGGTGGCACAGGGCTCCATTTTGGATCCTGACTTTTGGAACGCACTGTACGACAGTATACTGAGACTGGACATGCCAGACGACACGTGCCTCATCGCGTACGCGGACGACGTGGCAGCCGTCATAACCGCACGTGACGCCCACTTGGCTCAGTTAAAACTGAACCAGGTGATGAGACGCGTAGACAGAGCACAGACTGCAACTTGCATTGCAAAAGACTGAGTTGCTGCTACTCACTAGAAAACGGATCGAGACGATAATACCGATGACTGTGGGAACGGAACGGATGACAACCAAGAGCGAAGTTAAGTATCTAGGGGTGACCCTGGACACGGAACTGACCTTCTGGCCACACATACGTAACGTGACTACGAAAGCAGCAGAAAAGACGAAGGCTTTGAGTAGACTCATGGCCAACACGCGAGGACCGAGACCGAGTATACGAAGGACGCGTTAAAAGTCAAGCGACGGGCGAAGGCTATGACGAGTGTGCAAAGAACCGGGGCACTAAGGATCGCATGCGCGTACCGGACCGTATCGGAAAATGCGATCTTCGCGATAGCGGGCGTTATTCCGATCGACCTTCTTGTGCACGAGCGGAAACGCTTGTTCGCGCGAAGCTCGAGCATTGGGAAGGCAGACGCTGCGACGGAAGAACGGACGAAGACGATCTAGAAATGGCAGACGAGGTGGACAACGAACGGACAAGGACGTTGGACCCACAGACTGATACCGGAGGTTGGGCCCTGGAAGGACAGGAAGCACGGTGAGGTGGGTTTCTACCTTACCCAATTCTTGTCCGGCCATGGGTACTTCCGAAAGTATCTTCACAGAATGAACAGAGTGACGACACCGAATTGCACGTACTGTGGACAAGCTTGGGACGACGCGGAGCACACGTTCTTTGTGTGCACCCGTTGGACCGAGCAAAGACAAAGACTGGAAACGCTTCTCGGCACGACGATTACGCCAGACAACGTGACAAGACTGATGACAACCAGCACGGACGCTTGGACGCTGCTTGCCTCATACGTGCGGGGTATATTGCAGTGTAAGAAAGAAGATGGATGCCTGGAAAACTGAGTGATTGAGAGAGTGAAAGAGTAGAGTAGTAGTATCGTATGAACGGAAGCAAGGAATGAATGCGCAACGGACGCGCAAAGACAGTGGCCCAGTCCGAAGTAGTGTGATAAACGGTACCGGGCTGACGTAGAGCGAACAAGAAGATATGTGTTTAGTGGGTAGGGGTGGCCGCCGCTGCCGAGTCCCACACTTAAAAGGATTCACAGCCTCCTACTAAAAAAAAAAAAAAAAAATTAAAAGGATAGCGGATGTACACGCTGAAGACCCGGGTTCTAATCTCGATTGGAAAAAATTTTTTTAATTTTTTTCTATTGCATAATGGTGTTTGGATTTTCAATAAATGAACTCTTTTGTAACTATTTTTTTGATAAAATACTAATTTTTGCCAAATAAATTAAATACAGAGTATCTGAAAATGATATAACAAGTGATTTATCAATTGATAAATCGCGCCAAATCATCACTTGATAAATCATTCGATAAATCACTTGACAAATCAGTTGCTTAATCATGTGATTAATCGAATGATTTTTGGGCCAGGGAAACCCGTCGGTTGATAGTTCTTGATGTAAATTGTGTGATTAGATAACAATTAATAATTGTTATCTAATAAATCGTCAAATAAACTTTATAACATCTTTCAAATTCAGTGTAACACAACATTATTAATAATCAAGCAGATATTAAAATTGAAAAAGTATCATTGTAAATTATTTATTTTTTTTTACCTTGACCACCGTAAAATTATAAAGCGATGGGTTTATCAAGTATGTTCGATTCTTGGTGGAATAAGTAATGATTTTTGTCAGTGTGCTGATTTTTAACAATTGATATTTTTAAAACTAATTTCACTAAGATCATAAGCGTATATTGATAAAAATACAGAAACACCTATGTAAGCTATAACATTTCTACAGGGATTGCATAACTTTTTAATGGAGAAATCATAATTATAATATACTGTAACGACTCACCCCGTTACAATACTAACAAGGAAGGGTCCCCAGGTGTACCTCACCGATTTTGCTCATTTTGTGATATGTTGTAGTACTCGAGAAAATATTAGACACGTATTTTTTCTTACGTGCTAACTCGTCGATTTAAGGGGTGAAAATCACCCTTAAAGTTTACCTCCAAAAACAGGTTTATTCTAATATCTTAAAAACTATTTGGAGTTTTTAAATAAAACCTACACCAAATTCTTTATTATAAAAAGACACTACTGTAGGCACAACTTTTACCTCGAAGGGTGTCAACCCCTGTTTTTTTAGGGGTAAATGTACAATTTTTCGCTATTTTTTCAATATAAAATTGATCAAATCGGCTAGATTTGGTTGAAAATTGCATCATCAAGAAAATAAGAAATTAAAGTTGACGTGTTTCGAGATTAACGAAGAAGAATTTTTTTTCTTGATTGTTTTACCCTTGAGGTTATTTTTTATTTTATCCTTAAATAAAAAATTATATTCTTGAATTATTTTAAAATTTTTTAAATTTATTTGAAGATTTACACATTTATTGTATATTTTTTAATTTTTAATAAAACAACATTGAATATCTAATAACAAATAGGTTTGAAATAAATTAAAATTTTGAACTCTTGTATAATAAATTTTATTTCGAATACATTCTGGAAACTTATAATATTACAATTATTTAGATCATACAATTTATGTGTAATACATCGGTAATTGAAAATTATATAATTTCCTTAATTGTTATCAAGGATCATAAGTAGAACAATAATGATAATCATCAAAAAAGTGTTTCAAACATAAAGATTTTTTACACCATGAACATCGAACAATTGCGACATTAGAGCACCCTGCAATTTCACAAAGTATATTAGATTGTGATCTATAAGCAAAATTTACTGAATTTTCCAAATTTTCAGAATAAACATCCGTGTAACCACTTTTATACCATTAATATTTAAACAGATTTATGTATCTCGGAAAAGATAGTTGATTGTGCACCAAAGATTGAAGTTTAATAATATTGTTTCTCAAATGAAGATTCAATTCTTCATTCGTCAATATCACGCTGTCCGAAAAGTGTCTTACATAATTTTTCCAAACCCTAAATCGAAAAACATATAGCGGTTATATTTTACCTGTAATTCCTTTTGGAATTATTTATAAAGTTATTTCTTTATTAGTAAGTTTTACTTCTTCTACGGCTGAAAGACAGTGCCCAGTCCATGAGTCTACCAAAAGTACACTCGATAAACCAACAGTCGGAAAATATACTTCTTTGAGCCATCTTTTAAAATGATCTAAAATCAGACGAATTTCAAATTTTAGTAATTTTTAATAGAATACAAATTAAAACAAAAAAATGATCACTAATAATAACACAGGATGCCTTCTGAATCCAAAATAGTATAATTATTCGAATACGCCTAATATGAAATAATACCTGAAATTAATTTTCCTGATTTAGAAGCCATTGCATAAATGTTAGCTGGTCTGAACAACTCTTGTGATACAACTGGCCCAAATTCAGCAGTTTTTTCTTTAAGAACGATAAAACGAGCGGAAAGAAGTCTACCATCACCAGATATTGTTGGTTGTATTTTATAACTATGAGTCGTAGAAGCTACAGATTCCACCAAGCATTCTACTTGACTTTCCCCTTCGATTGCTAATGTACGGCCAGAATGGACTTCTAATTGAAATCCACTTTGATCTGAATTATAAACATTTTCTATTCCTTTTTCTTTAATAAGATTTTTCACTTCAATAACAAATTCATCAACTTTTTTTGTAAATAATATGCTCCTTCTATTGTTTTTTTGGTAATAAATTTATTAATTGTTCTTCCAACAATTCTATGGGCTCTCTTAAAATTTTTTACCCAATGTTTTGATGCTTTGAAACGAAAATCTTAATAACCAATATCCTTTTGTGCTAGCCCATTTCTGTAAATCTATATCATGGATAATATGTCCAGCATCAACAGCAGTTTTGAAATTTTCTAACACAAATGAACAAATTCTAGCTATTTTTTCTTTATAAGTTCCACCTTTATTTAAAGTTTTTGCCCAACGTTTTAATTGTGTTATTGATGTTACCTTTCGAAATCTATTTTGTACGGTTTTTAAATTTAAATTTTTATTACCATCACTTCTCCAAAACTCTACTGCTCTTGCTTTATAATCATGATCTAATTCTTCAACATCTGATGTGCACTGTTGAAAACTTCTGTAATATGTCTGTTATACTACCTCTTTCATCATCATCTACAACCTGCATTTGAATATCTTTATATGGATCTGCAAAATCAAGAGTTTCATCCTCAAAAACTTCAAATTCATTAAATTCATGCATAGAGTTTAATAAAATTTGTTCAATATACTCTTTTAAATCTCTTTCTTGCTGTGTTATTGGAGTTTCTTTCAGATTAAGTGCTTGAAATGTTATTAGAAGCAAGTTTAACACATTCATGGGATTTACAAACATTTTATTCCACTATAAAAATTTAACACTTTAAAATGAAAAACTGTTCTTGTTATTTTATACTGTTATATTTAACACGTTGTTAAAGTAACACTTTTAGACTCAAAGAAACATAAAGTAGGACTGACCAAAGTAATTAAAAATGCCGATTTCAATGCTTTCACAAGTTGCAGAGTTACAACTAAAAATAAATTTATCATGAAGACTGACGGATAAATTTATCACAGATAACTATTATCAACAAGTCAATAGCATTATCATCAGCATATGATATATAGCAAGTACTATTAATAAATATTATTGAATATGTAGATATACTTACTTAATTTAAAATGTATTTCAATAACATCTCATTATATGTGTTTTAACATTTCAATGTGATATATATATATATATATATATAAAACTACTAAAGACTCCTATAATTTTTGAATAAGATTTCCTATAAAGTTTACGTATGAATGCACTTTTAATGAAGAGTGTATTTTTTATATTTCTGGTATGATAAAAATTTTAAAAATCCTGAAATATGTCATTGTTTGAAATTATTCAATCTTGTTAAAACTGTCAGAATAATTTATAAATTAATAGTTTAAAATTATAGAATTTTAAAATGAATCATCAAAGAAACTACAAATAAATGGAAACAAAATCAGGAAGTAAATGTTTTAATTTCATATCGCTTGCTAAACATTTTAAAATTGAAAAATTATTCATGAATCTAATTTTTCATTTAAGGATAAAATAAAAAAATAACCTCGGGGGTAAAATAATCCAGAAAAAAATTTTTCTTCGTAAATCTCGAAACTCGTCAACTTTAATTTCTTATTTTCTTGATGGTAGTGCAATTTTCAACCAAATCTTGTCGATTTGATCAATTTTATATTGAAAAAATAGCGAAAAATTTGCACATTTACCCCTAAAAATAACAGGGTTTGACACCCTTCGGGGTAAAAGTTGTGCCTACAGTAGCGTCTTTTTATAATAAAGAATTTGGCGTTGGTTTTATTTAAAAACTCCAAATAGTTTTAAAGATATTAGAATAAACCTGTTTTTGGGGGTAAACTTTAAGGGTGATTTTCACCCCTTAAATCGACGAGTTAGCACGTAAGAAAAAATACGTGTCTAATATTTTCTCGAGTTCTACAACATGTCACAAAATGATCAAAATCGGTGAGGTACACCTGGGGACCCTTCCTTGTAAGATACAGAACGGTGACAATGGATACAAAACTTATAGTTGCCAACATTTTACCTTGTAAAAGGTGTTTTTTTTATTAATATATTTCTTGTAAACAATTGAATTATAATCAATTTATAATGTATTAAATACTTGTAAAAAAGTTGAATTATAAAATTATCTTGACCTTATAAAATTCGAATAATTTAATTAAATTTCGAACATTATACAATTTTTGGGCGTTATAATTTTGGGCCTTATATTTTTTGTGCCTTATATTTTTTGGGCCTTGTATTTTTGGGTCCTATCTTTTTTGGTCTTTATATATCTTGGGCCTTATATTGTTTAGTAATTAAAATAATTTTTTGGCTATATATTTCTGTACACATATTTTGGGCCTTATTTTTTTTGTGGGGGGCTTTCAATTTTGGGCTTGATAACATTTTTAGACTATTTTTGTCAATGACCGTGTTAGACAAATAAATAAAATAATAAAAACTAGGTCGAATTATCAAATTTGCCGCTTATAAAACTTATTAAACTTCTAAATTTCAATGATAATTGATAAGAAAGTTTTTTTTTCATCGAAAAGAGATAATCAGTAAATTAAAATTTGGTAAGTAATAGTTGCTGACAGAAACTTTCGGAGATTTTTGAAGAATGTTTTATTGTTTAAACTTCACATCTTAATTATTTAATTACAGTTTCAGATAGAAATGAAATCCTCAGAAAATTGGAAAATTATTTGTGGATTGGATATAAATCTAATTCTTGGTATTTAATTTGAGTACATTTTAAACTTATATGAATCTAATAGTAATTAAATTGTGATTTATAAATTGCCATAGTCTTAAGCTGAAAGTGATCGCATATATATATATATATATATATATGCTATCACTCACATCCCTCGAGCTGATAAGGTTACTTTATTTGATAATTATTGCTTTTACGTATGCAGAATTAGCTCTTCGGGCACACTTGCTGACCCGTGGTACCAGTAAATGCAACTATTTCTCAACAAGTATTGAAAGACTTGCAAAAATTAAATGTAATAAATAATGAAAACATTTGTAAAGTAAAAAAGAATGATAAAAAATAAATTATAATAAAATATTTGTAATTTTTTAAAATTATTTTTTCCTCTGACTACTACCACTACTCGAGTGTAAATAATCCTCTCTCACACTCTCTTCCTCTCTCTCTCATGCATAGCGTTCTGCAGGATACAGTCCTCGTACTCACTCTAGATACACACACACACACACACACTCATGCACACACATACACACACATCTAGTGCGGAGTTTTGCTGTTTTCTCCCATCTGGCGCCTCCCCAGGTTGCGGATAGGGGAACGCTCGCCACTAGTGGAGGGCATCGTGGAAATAAAATACACGAGGTGGACAAAAAAAACGGCTAGGGGAAGGAACCCCGAAAATAAACCAAATATGGAAAGTGTAGTGAAGGAGAACAACATTACGGTGCAGGGGAGGGATACCCCAGTACCGACGTCTACAGGGAGTAAGCAAGCGGGCTCCCAGGCGTCGTCATCAATTGACCGCAGTGCTGCAGGGGTTGGTCACTCGACCCCTGTAGCATCTAACGCTACAAGTGGCGAATTACTAGGAGAGAATCGCGAGAAGGAGGCTGCTGAGGCTTTTGCCATCCACTGCGAACGAGTCAGGTCTCTTCTGGACTTTGTTCTCCCGAGGAACAATGTTCATAAAGAGATCAAGGCGATGGCTAGGGCTGCGAGCAAGACGCTTGGAGAGTACTCTAAGCTGCTACAGATACGCCTTGGCCCAGCCGTGATAACACCATTGGGCAGGCGCAAAGATGGAGGTTGCCAAACCTCCCCTATCTTCCGTCCAAACGTTCCCCAGAATACCGGGGAGCATGAGCCGCCACCGCCGCCACTACCACCGGTGGCGAAAAAGAGGAAGGCGGACGGCGACATGCATGGCCAGTCAAAAGTCCCTGAGCCACCGTAGTAAAGAAGGGCAAGAAGGAGAAGAAGAAGACAAAGGGCAGCCAGCCGCAGCAGCAACAACAACAGCAGAGAGGTGCCAGCAAACCGGCCAAAGGTACGGCAGAACCTAAGGCCGGAGTGAGACCCCCGCGCCGAGATGCCATCAAAATCAAGGCATCAAACGGGGGCTCCTCCTACGCTGACATCCTCCGGAAGGTCAAGGCTGCACCGGAGCTTAAAACTCTAGGAGATCGGGTCACCCGTATCAGGCGCACCAGGGCTGGGGAGCTTCTCCTCGAACTGGGGCGACCTGGTACGGAAACAGCAGACCTGAAGACAGTGGTCTCGTCCACCTTGAGTGGGTCAGCAGAGGTCCAGCTGCTGACTCACAAAGATTCCATCACTATCAAGGACATGGACGAGTCGACGACAGCACTGGAGGTAGCCGCGGCGATTGCGGAAAATATCGGGCCAAATGTGATTAGCCCCCAGACAGCATTAAAATCAGGGGGTCCTATAGCGGCACTTTAGCGGCGACCATCCAACTGCCGGCAGCAGCTGCTAAAAAGCTGCTGCAAAACGGGAAAATAAGGATCGGATGGGTCAACTGCAGAGTTCGACTGCGAGAAGGATCCTCGCGGTGTTACAGGTGTCACAAAACTGGACACATCGCGAGGGACTGCAAGAGCGCAGTCGACCGGTCGGCGCAATGCTACCGGTGCGGCCGAGAGGGCCATAAAGTAGTGGACTGTGGGGCCATAGTGAAGGTCCCGCAGAAGGCGGGAGTAGTTGTCAGAAATAACTAAGGTACTTCAGATTAACCTGAACCACTGCGTGATGGCCCAGGACCTCCTGCCCCAGTTAGTCAGAGAGGAGAAGGCAGATATAGTCATCATCAGCGAGGAGTATAGGGATCTCGAGGACCCAAGCTGGGTGAGGGACAGTACCGGCAATGCGGCCATCTAGGTATGTGGAAGCTTCCACATATCCCGCAAGATGGCCGCCCCCCTCCCCAACTTTACCTGGGTGGAGGTAGCGGGGGTACGCATTTACAGCTGCTATCTTCCGCCCAGCGACACCATCGAGGATTTCACGAGGTCCCTGGACGCCATCGTCACCAGCGCCCAATCCTCTTGGTTGCCTGTTGTAATCGGGGGGGACTTCAAAGCCAGGGCGAAGGAATGGGGTAGCGCGAAGACTACCGTTCGCGGACGCGCACTCCTCGAAGCCTTCTCACACTTGAGCTGGAGATCGCTAACAGAGGGACTACTCCTACCTATGCAAAGGGTAACAAGTCGTCCATAGTTGACCTGACCTTCATCGGTATCGGCTTCAACGGACCAACAGAAGATCTGGGGCAAAGCTGCGAGCTGTGAAGAAGATGTGGTCACCAGCTTCCTTTGACCGAGAGGTGGTGAAAGGGACACCCATCGAGAGAGCCCGAGACCTCGCGACGGTCATAACAGCGGCCTGCGATGCATCCATGGCCACAAAATCGAATACCCGTAGCCGACCGCCAGTCTATTGGTGGTCAGAGGAAATCGCAGAGTTGCGCCGCGAGTGTCTACGGGCCAGAAGACTGCACCAGAGAGAGAGGAATAGGCCGCGGTTTGAAGAGCTGACCGCGGAATACGAGACTAAACAAAAGAGGCTCAAAGCTACCATCAAGGCCGCGAAGAGAAAGTGCTTGCGCGACTTTTGTGAGGAAGTAGAAAACGACCCCTGGGGCAGGCCGTACAAAACGGTCATGAACAAGATCAACCCCAGGGGTGCGGGAACTCCAACCAGCCCCAACTTCCTCGACAGGGTCGTTCGACACCTTTTCCCACAACAACGAGGTCCCTAGCCTTTTTAGAGATACCTTCAACGCATGCTTAAAGGAAGGATGCTTCCCGGATCAGTGGAAGGTACAGAGGTTGGTACTCCTACCGAAGGGAAATAAACCCCCGGAGGAGCCATCCTCTTACCGACCACTTTGTATGCTGGATATATCCGGGAAGCTATTTGAGCGGATAATAAGTGCCAGGCTGGAGGCAGCCATCCTATCGGAAGGAAATCTTTCCGAAAACCAGTTCGGCTTTCGGAAGGGTCGCTCAACCATAGACGCCATAAGCCGAGTTGTCGAGCTCGCCACCAACGCCATCGGTGACGGTAGAAGCGCCAGGCGCATGTGCGCAGTCATTGCCCTGGACATCAAGAACGCCTTCAACTCGGTTAGATGGGACAGCATCATGCTGTCTCTAGAACATCTCAAGGTGCCGCTCTACCTACGAAGAGTCGTTTCCAGCTACCTGAGGGACCGGATCCTGCTCTACGACACCGATACAGGTGTGCGCTCATACAACATTAATGGAGGCGCACCACAGGGTTCGGTCCTGGGGCCGCTATTCTAGAATGTCGTGTACGACAGTCTGTTAAGACAGCGGCTCCCCCAGGGGGTTTCAATGGTGGCTTTCGCCGATGATTTAGCTCTTGTCGTCGTTGCGAAGAGCGTTGAGAAGGTGCAATACCTCGGAGACGCCTCCATTCAGGTAGTAGCGGACTGGCTGAGCGACCATGGATTAAGTTTGGCGGCAGAAAAGACGGAAGCGGTGCTCATCTCTCGCACGAAGAAGAGGATGTACGCCACCTTCACGGTTGGTAACAAGGAAGTCCGATCGGTAGACTCCATCCGATATCTTGGGGTCACGCTGGACGCGTGACTATCGTTCAAAGAACATCTTCAGAACGCAGGCTCAAAGGCTACAAAGGTGGCTCGTGCGCTCGCTTGCATCATGCCCAATATCGGGGGACCAAAACAGCCTCGAAGGTCCCTCCTCGAATCGGTGGTGAGCTCCGTCATTTTATACGGAGCCCCAATCTGGGCTGATGCATTGACAAGGAATGCGAGCTTTGGAGCTCCCTGTCGGCGGGCCTGCAGGGTAGCCGCGCTACGCGTGGCCCGAGCCTACCGCACCGTATCGGATGTCGCTCTCTCGGCAATCGCTGGTCAACCTCCCATCGACCTCCTAGCATCCGATAGAGCTGAAAAATACCATGAAGCGTAGCGTACAGAAGGAGAAAAACAGGACAGCTTGGGCTCAAGATGGGCCGTCAATACATATCGTCAGTGGCAGCAACGGTGGGATTCAGCCAGCGAGGGTCGCTGGACCCACCGCATCATCCCGGACATCAGCAGGTGGTCGAGCAGGAAACACGGCTTCATCACGTTCCATCTCACCCAGGTGCTAACCGGACAAGGATGCTTCCGCAGCTACCTGTATCGTATTAAAGTGTACAGGAGCGCGGAGTGTCCAATATGCCCTGGAGTAGACGAAGACGTGGAGCACGTCCTATTCCATTGCCCAAGATTCCTGGAAGAACGACAGCAATTCCAGGAGTATTGGAGCGGACCCTTAACACCCGAGGGCCTAGGGGCGTGCTTGCTCGAGTCGCAGAGTGGATGGGATGCCGTGGTTACCCTCGCGACTAACATCATAGAACGGCTAAATCTCATCAGAAGGGAAGAAGAAACAAGAGGAAACGTCGGCAATAACACCAGCCAGACATAAAGTATGACGGCCCAGACGAGGCATGACTGCCCCCCCCCCCCCGAAGTAAAGCTTTATGGTAGTTCCCGGGGGGGAGTAACAGTCGTATGGAGGAACCCTGCCGGTGCAATCTGGCAGGGTGTTTTTTAGTGGGTATTCCTGTGTTGTACGGTGCAGCACGGGCGAGTCCCACACTTCGTGCGTAAAGGCATTTTTACCCTTCCGCCCAATGAAAAAAAAAAAAAAAAACATACACACATAGATAGACACACACCATTATTAACGATCTCTCTTACAAAAAGATCATTTCAATTTCTTTTACGTTAGTCACATTTATGCAGTCACATCCGCAGGTATCCAGTAGACCTCTGTTTTACCACTTGGACCAATCGGTTCTCTCTTACACTAGTGACACATGCAGAAGATATCTCCCTCTCACGCTAGTGACAGCCATCTCTCTCTCTCACACACACACACACACACATTGACACTGCTCTTGTATAGAAGAATCTTCCGCTGTCAAATCATTTGTGGTATCTGGTAGGTTCCTGTTTTACCAACTTGATCTCTTATATTATAACTCTCTATATTAAATGATTTATAATTATTTTTTAAAAAATATATGTCAAACATATATTGTCATGTAAATTAAAGTATTATAATTTTTATTTGTTACTAGTAGATATCAACTTCTGAAAATGGCAAATATTATGGATGAATGCTTACAACAAGTTAAGCTGTTAGAAGAGGTTGAAAAAATATTATTTTCCACTACTGCTACAGTCGATTTATCCACCATAACACGATGAAAAAACCACTTTCTTCTATCAATAAAGACTTTTCAGAAGGTTTTAAGAAATAACAAACCTTCAGTTGCACAAAAACAAAGTATTTTATGTACTTTAGCAAAAGTAGAATGTATGAATGCAAGACTTGAAGTTATGGCTAAAAGAAAAAGTGGTGCTGGAGTACATGTAATATAGAAGACTATCGCTGATCGTGTGCGTTGGATTGATATGAACAACGCTTTTAAAAATCACATGAGGACTGTGGTCATAGCAAATTTAACACATATTGATGTACTTAAATTTCTACAAGACGCATCAATAATATTTTCACGAGGAATAAAAAAGATGATTGCTAAACACAAAGCTTTAAAAGTGAACACTGTTTTGTCATGTAAATTTAAAAAAATATGCATAAAAAATAATGAAGAAAAAGAAGAAGAAGAAGAGGCATTGAGATAAAATATTTTAACACACAAAATTATGAAATTTTATCTGCATCATCGTTAAACGAATGGTTCGAATCTAATGTAATTGAACCTCTACTCACAGATATTGAGGAATTCCAAGAACGTGATTCTGGTTGGACTCTACATTCTATTGAAAACATACAGATAAATATAAATAAATTTAATCCAATGCGTGTCGGTAGCTCTTATATACCATTACCAGCATTCATAGAGAAAAGGAAAG
Organism: Trichomalopsis sarcophagae; assembly: GCA_024372645.1. Classification (NCBI taxonomy): domain Eukaryota; kingdom Metazoa; phylum Arthropoda; class Insecta; order Hymenoptera; family Pteromalidae; genus Trichomalopsis; species Trichomalopsis sarcophagae. Next base: position 61,052 of record QLSS01000002.1, read on the forward strand.
CATGCATAAATGTTAAAAATTATGATAACAAATGCTTTATATGGGCAATTTTATTTGCATTATATCCAGTAAAACATGGAAATCATTCTAATAGGTTGGATAGTTATATTCAGTGTGAAAACATTTTAAATATGAAAGGTATTGAGTTGCCAGTATCATTGACAAGTATCCCAAGATTTGAAAAGCAAAATAATGCAATATCAATAAATGTGTTTGGTCTAGATAACAAAGATATTACACCTCTCTATTTAACATCATGTAAAAAGAGTAATCATATCAATCCTCTTTTACTCACAAATGATAATTTAGATGGTGGTGATGTTGATGAAAGTTATGAGTTTTTATCTCAATCACATTATGTATACATTAAAAGTCTGTCACGTTTAATCAGTAATAATTTGACAAATAGAAAAAAGAAACTCTATGTTTGTTATAGATGTTTAAATTTTTGTTATAAAGAAGATGACTTAATAAAGCATGAAGAGCATTGCAAAATATTAAATAAATGTAGAATTAGGCTGCCTAATGAAGAAAATAGTTAGATAATGTTTAAAAATAATCGCTACAATGAAAAGTTACCTTTCATAATCTCTGCAGACTGTGAATGTTTGTTAAAACCAATAAATCAAGCTGAAAAATCAAACACGCAACCAATACAAAGTCATGAAATTTATAGTATAGGTTACTATCTGAAATCTAGTTACAACGATTCACTATCAAAATATGCCTTTTATAGAGGACCTGAAGCGTCAAAATGGTTTGCTGAACAGTTAAGAAACATAGAAAAACAAATAAGTGATTTATATGTGAACCCTTTACCTATGCCAGTTCTATCTCAGACTGAATTAATAGGTTATTATGATTCGAAAACGTGTCATATTTGTAAAAAATTGTTGAATGATGATGTAAAGGTGCATGATCACTGTCATCTTACTTGAAAATATCGAGGACCTGCACATGCTACCTGCAATCTAAACTATCAAGATTCATAAATAGTTCCAGTTGTGTTTCATAATTTAAGTGGTTATGAAGCACACTTTATTATTGCTGATTTATCAAACCGTTTTCCAGGACAGATTGATTTACTACCTCTAAATTTGTGTGGAAAAAAGAGAAAAATAATAGAAAGTGACTGAAGAATAAGTGAAGATAAAGTATAGGAAGAAGTGTGTGAAAGATTTAGGAAGGAAAAGTGAATAGAAGAAGAAAAAAGTGAGATACAAAAGAAAGAGGATCACGGAATGTTAAAAAGCCACGAGTGTCATGGCCGACGGTAAAACAAAAGGAGCGGGAAACAGCGGAGAAAAGAGCTCGGCGAGAAAAGAAAAAGATAACGACTAGGCAAACGACGCTGGAAAGCCTAGTAGGAGGAAAAAAAGTGTCATTCAAAGATGAGGCGGAAGTGAAGAAAATATGGAAAGAATTAGGAGCATTGAAAGAGCAGAATAGGAAAATGAAAGAGAAAAGTGCGAAAGAAGGAAAAGAAAGAGACTTGGAGATGAGAAAAGTAGAAAGTGTAGTGAGAGAGCTGAAAGAAGAATTGGAAAACGGAAAGGAAAAGATAGAGGCACTGGAAGAAAAAGTAAAAAATGTTGGAAAACACAGCAGTGGAGCTGAGGGAGAGGTTAGCGGCGGCAACGGAGATGCTGGCGGAGACATCCACGGAGACGGAAGGAGAGCGGCGCAGCGGAG